>CM059297.1:8512500-8540000 GCA_030340665.1 Neosalanx taihuensis | reverse complement strand
GAGCTCTTGCTAGGCAGTAAACTGACATTAGTAAAAAAAGAAAAACTATTTTACTAGCGGGTCCCACATTCTTATTTCGGTCATAAAAAAATGAGGAGACATAGATCAGGTTAGGCTCTCTGGAGGTGCTTCTCTGAGGGGGTCGACAGAGGCACAAAGTTGCACTGAATATCGTACAATTCATTTGGAAGAAGGGAAGGCGGGGTGTCGAGGAAAAGTGAAGGTATTCGTGCATCACTTCTTCAGCCAGGATTTCTTCTCTTCTTGCTTCGCGGAGGGGCAGTAAAAAGTTAGCTGTACATGCACTTTGCATCAAAATCTATTCTCTAATGTACAAATGTATGCATAGTTAAAAATGTCATACATGAAGAACAAAATGTATATCATACTTGTATATTATACTGTATTTCATACATTTCGAAGATGTACGACTCAAATGACCTTGCTGTATAGACTACATGTGAGTCTACAGGGGAAGCGTCTTATTTTCCTACCTCATGCTAGTGGCCTGTTCAGGTCTTTACTGCGGCACAGCAGGGGTTAAAACACCTGGTGTGGGCGTGGCCTCTGTTCACTGGGAGAGAGATCATGTGCATCATCACTGGTGTGTGTGTGTGTGTGTGTGTGTGTACCAACATCAGCAGCAGAAACACTGTTCTGTAAGGACTCCTTATTTGTCTTAGACAACTTGGCTAAGAGTCAGACTTTATCTCTGGACACTGGACAGTTTGTATTAGTGAAAGTGTGTGTGTGTGTGTGCGTGTGTTTGCGTGTGTTTGACAACATTCCCCCTTTTTGACTCCATTACCTCCAGTGAACACCATTTAGGCATTTAGAATGGGTTAAACCACCCAGACACCCCCCACCCCATCCCCATCCCCATCCCCCACCCCCCACCCCCCCCCCCCTTTCCCCCTCCCAAGCAATTCTTGGAACTATGCATTCGAAATAATAACAGCTTCGCTAGCTAATGACGATAATGGCACCACGATTACGACGGCTGAAAAAAAAAGAAAGAGAGAAAGCGATAGAGGGACGGAGCGAGTATGGATTTCACTGTGTTGGATGACAAAGGATTGCATAATTCAGCCTATCTTTCTCCACTTTTCGTCTCTCCCTTGTTCCCTCGTCCCTCGTTCCCTTTGCTCCTGCTCCCTCCCACCCCTCTCTCACTCCTCCCTCCCACCCCTCTCTCACTCCTCCCTCCCACCCCTCTCTCACTCCTCCCTCCCACCCCTCTCTCACTCCTCCCTCCCACCCCTCTCTCACTCCTCCCTCCCACCCCTCTCTCACTCCTCCCTCCCACCCCTCTCTCACTCCTCCCTCCCACCCCTCTCTCACTTCTCCCTCCCACCCCTCTCTCACTTCTCCCTCCCACCCCTCTCTCACTCCTCCCACCCTTCTCCTCTCCTTCTCTTCCCTCCTCCACTCCTCCACCCCTCCGCCCTTCTCTCTTACACGCTCTCCTTCTCCATCTCTCCCCCATCCCCTCCCTCTCTTTCTTATCTCCCTACGCCCCTTGCCCCCCCCTGCCCCCCCCCCCCGCCCCCCCCACCCCCACCCCCCTCTCTCCCTCGCTTTCTGGCTAATTTAAAATTTGTCAAACGCCGGCGTCTTCTGGATGGTTGGCCTTTGATATTTTGCGAGCTCCATTTGGCACAAACAAGCCTGCGGGCCCAGCTTCCTGCTGACTGTTGCACTAGCGCCGGCCCCTCTCCATTTATCTTGCCCCGCCGAACTGAATGCTTACTCATTACAGGGGCCCGTGCCAGGTTAACCCCTGCTTCTCCGCCCGCAGTGAGACCATAAACACACACGCTGGCAGAACACACACACGCGCGTACCGAAACCAACACGCTCTGGGAAAAACGCACACACGTGTGGTAGCTGTGCGTGTGCGGGTGGCGTGCACGCGACAGAGCGATCATCCGGAACATGCTTGCACATCAACATGCACAAATAGCAGAAACAGTTTTTTTTTTTTACTGCCATCAGTAAGTCAACAGCGTGTGTCTCCACGCAGGACACAGACACTACTGCCCCCCATCCCTTTGTTAGGGATATTCTCAAGTCGCTCACACAGACACCACACACACACAGACACCACACACAAACACTGCACACACACACAAACACCACACACACACACAGACACCACACACGCACCACACACAAACACTGCACGCACACACAAACACCACACACACACAGACACCACACACACACACACACACACACACAAAAACACTACACGCACACAAAAACACTACACACGCACCACACACAAACACTGCACGCACACACAAACACCACACACACACAGACACCACACACACACACACAAAAACACTGCACGCACACACAAACACCACACACACACACAGACACCACACACACACACAAAAACACTACACGCACACAAAAACACTACACACGCACCACACACAAACACTGCACGCACACACAAACACCACACACACACAGACACCACACACACACACACAAAAACACTGCACGCACACACAAACACCACACACACACACAGACACCACACACACACACAAAAACACTACACACACACAAAAACACTACACGCACGCAAAAACACTACACACACACCACACACAAACACCACACACGCACACAGACACCCCACACGCACACAAAAACACTACACACACACAAAAACACTACACACACCACACACAAACACTGCACGCACACACAAACACCACACACACACAGACACCACACACACACACAAAAACACTACACACACACAAAAACACTACACACACACAAAAACACTACACACACACCACACACAAACACCACACACACACACAGACACCCCACACACACACACACACAAAAACACTACACACACACCACACACAAACACTGCACACACACACTGCACACCACACAAACACGCACACGGAAGCACAGCGGAAAACATTCTTCGCGTCCCCCATGGAGGTAAAAGCTTTACATTTGGCCGTATAATCTGAAGAGGACGCTTCCTGCAATCCCAAAGTAAATTGTGCTGCTTTGTATCTATACAGAATGTTCCAGAATGTACCATTACAGCATGGCTGCCAGACACTGTGGAGGCCCCGTTATGAGCCTATGAATAAATATCAGAGCCTGTGTTCACTTTGGTCTTAGCGGAGTAGACCAGGTTGCTACACCACACACAGATTAAGTGCCATACGCGGTTGAATCCTCCCGTCAGCATGGAACTTCAAGTGTGTGTGTGTGTGTGTGTGTGTGGGAGCTACCATGCCATGTATAGGTAAGCGTGCATGTGTCAGCATTAGGCTGTGTGTGTGTGTGTGTGTGTGTGTGAGCATGATTGCATATCTCCATGCTGTGTGGGGTAGCCCCTGCAGTTGCATTCCCTGGGGCTGTGTGTCAATCGCAGCACCCACAGATCAATCCTGCTCTGATGATGCCGTTCACTTTCTCCACCAATTGATTTGATGCGCAGCTGAAAATAGGCATCCGTTGGCAATATGCCTGGGACGGGGGCTCTGTGTTTTAGGGCCCTGATTGCGTCTGTGCTATGGGGAATGGATGTAAGGGCCTGGGTGATGGGGCTGGGAGAGAGGCAGGGCGGGGTAGGGTCAGGGCAGGGGGGTGGAGGGGTCTGGGGGTGAAGAGAGGGCTGGGGTGGATGGAGGTTGCAGCTAGTTGTGGGTGGGGTGGAGGGCAGCGGGGGCAGGGAGCAGGGGGCGGGGGGCTCGGTGCCGGGGTTGGGGCTGGAATTCCGCCTGGAGGTGCGGTTGCAGGCACGGCTGGTGTCAGCGCTGTCTGACAGATTGGTTTTGACAGGGATCAATCTCCTGGCTGATGAGCACGGGGGTCTGGGGAGAAACAGAGACACACACACACAAACCCGCAAGCATGCACACACACACACACACACAAACACACACACACACACAAACCCACAAGCACGCGCGCACACACTCGCTCGAAGACACGCCAGCGTACGTATCTTTGAAACACACACACACACCCAACTTACACTTGGCCCGCCAACAGAAATACACACTGCTGCTGCACCCCCCCTCCCCCTCCCTCCCCACCCCTTCTGGTCTACAAGAGAGACTCTCCAGCCTCATTTCCCCCCGTCCTCAAACTGATACACTTCTCTCCCGCCTGCCGATTCATAATTACGCCGAGTGATCCCGCGTCCTGAGGTCGTCACGGTAATTACTGAGCCTATTAAACGCTTAAAGGGCATTTAGGATCAGAAAGTGTGCCAGCAAAGCCCAAAGGCAGGGAAGGCTTTAGAGCTGGGCCCAAACTGGGCTGGAACAAAGGCACTGGGGGGGGGGAGTGCGGTTATTATAGGGGTGCGTCTCCAATCTTTGACGTGGCTTCCTGGCCTCGTACACCTGTGTGTTGGGGGAAGTGGAGAGAAAGGAGAAAGTGAGAGAAAGACCATTTGTGTGTGCGTGTCGGTCTGTGTGTGTGTGCGTGGGGTGGGGGGGGGGGGGGGCCTCAGTTGCTGGTGTATCCATCCAGACCCTTACCTCCAATCAGCCCATCATAGATAAGAATCGATCCACCCAAACCTCCATCAGAAACACGCACACGTTCTCTCTCTCTCTCACACACACACACACACACACACACACACACACACACACACACACACATACACACACACACACACACACACACACACACAGAAACACAGAAACACATTTGGACAAAAGTGTGCATGTGAATTCACAACACCCCCATGTCTCTCTCTCTCTCTCTCTCTTTCTCTCTCTCTCTCACACATGTCTCTCTCCCATCTTCCATTTCTCTGTTTGTATTGTGAGTACTGTGGGGGAAGACTGGGCAATCTTTATCGCAGTCAAGCTTTAAATTGAGCAGAAAATAGACATTGACCTATTTGTTAATATCAGGCTAATGGCTGGACAGCCCATCAGAAAGGCTGTGTGTTCAAATCAAGGACACCTTTTTCATGGAAGTGCACCTGTGTGTCTGTGTGTGTCTGTGTGTGTGTGTGTGTGTGTGTGTGTGTGTCTGTCTGTCTGTCTGTCTTTGTCAGAACAGATTCAGCTGGATAATATGACTCAAAATGTTTCATTTAAATTAGTACTACACACTGTTCGCATTACCATTCAGTATCATAGATTTGTAAACGAAACCATTGGCTGTGGCCTGTACATCACATGACTGATGTACCTGTACACAATGAGCAGAAGACACTACACACTGTGCACACACTAACACTACACACCCTGCACACACTAACACTACACACTGTGCACACACTAACACTACACACCCTGCACACACTAACACTACACACTGTGCACACACTAACACTACACACCCAGCACACACTAACACTACACACCCTGCACACACTAACACTACACACTGTGCACACACTAACACTACACACCCTGCACACACTAACACTACACACCCTGCACACACTAACACTACACACCCTGCACACACTAACACTACACACTGTGCACACACTAACACTACACACCCTGCACACACTAACACTACACACCCTGCACACACTAACACTACACACCCTGCACACACTAACACTACACACTGTGCACACACTAACACTACACACTGTGCACACACTAACACTACACACCCTGCACACACTAACACTACACACCCTGCACACACTAACACTACACACCCTGCACACACTAACACTACACACCCTGCACACACTAACACTACACACCCTGCACACACTAACACTACACACCCTGCACACACTAACACTACACACTGTGAACACACTAACACTACACACTGTGCACACACTAACACTACACACCCTGCACACACTAACACTACACACTGTGCACACACTAACACTACACACCCAGCACACACTAACACTACACACTGTGCACACACTAACACTACACACCCTGCACACACTAACACTACACACTGTGCACACACTAACACTACACACCCTGCACACACTAACACTACACACTGTGCACACACTAACACTACACACCCAGCACACACTAACACTACACACTGTGCACACACTAACACTACACACCCTGCACACACTAACACTACACACTGTGCACACACTAACACTACACACCCTGCACACACTAACACTACACACTGTGCACACACTAACACTACACACCCTGCACACACTAACACTACACACCCTGCACACACTAACACTACACACCCTGCACACACTAACACTACACACTGTGCACACACTAACACTACACACTGTGCACACACTAACACTACACACCCTGCACACACTAACACTACACACCCTGCACACACTAACACTACACACCCTGCACACACTAACACTACACACCCTGCACACACTAACACTACACACCCTGCACACACTAACACTACACACCCTGCACACACTAACACTACACACTGTGAACACACTAACACTACACACTGTGCACACACTAACACTACACACCCAGCACACACTAACACTACACACTGTGCACACACTAACACTACACACCCTGCACACACTAACACTACACACTGTGCACACACTAACACTACACACCCTGCACACACTAACACTACACACTGTGCACACACTAACACTACACACCCTGCACACACTAACACTACACACCCTGCACACACTAACACTACACACCCTGCACACACTAACACTACACACTGTGCACACACTAACACTACACACTGTGCACACACTAACACTACACACCCTGCACACACTAACACTACACACCCTGCACACACTAACACTACACACTGTGCACACACTAACACTACACACCCTGCACACACTAACACTACACACTGTGCACACACTAACACTACACACTGTGCACACACTAACACTACACACTGTGCACACACTAACACTACACACCCAGCACACACTAACACTACACACCCTGCACACACTAACACTACACACCCTGCACACACTAACACTACACACTGTGCACACACTAACACTACACACCCTGCACACACTAACACTACACACTGTGCACACACTAACACTACACACCCTGCACACACTAACACTACACACCCTGCACACACTAACACTACACACCCTGCACACACTAACACTACACACTGTGCACACACTAACACTACACACCCAGCACACACTAACACTACACACCCTGCACACACTAACACTACACACCCTGCACACACTAACACTACACACCCTGCACACACTAACACTACACACCCTGCACACACTAACACTACACACCCTGCACACACTAACACTACACACTGTGCACACACTAACACTACACACCCTGCACACACTAACACTACACACCCTGCACACACTAACATTACACACCCTGCACACACTAACACTACACACTGTGCACACACTAACACTACACACTGTGCACACACTAACACTACACACCCTGCACACACTAACACTACACACCCTGCACACACTTACACTACACACTGTGCACACACTAACACTACACACTGTGCACACACTAACACTACACACCCTGCACACACTAACACTACACACCCTGCACACACTAACACTACACACTGTGCACACACTAACATTACACACCCTGCACACACTAACACTACACACTGTGCACACACTAACACTACACACCCTGCACACACTAACACTACACACCCTGCACACACTAACACTACACACCCTGCACACACTAACACTACACACGCTGCACACACTAACACTACACACTGTGCACACACTAACACTACACACCCTGCACACACTAACACTACACACCCTGCACACACTAACACTACACACACTACACACCCTGCACACTACACACTGTGCACACACTAACACTACACACCCTGCACACACTAACACTACACACCCTGCACACACTAACACTACACACGCTGCACACACTAACACTACACACTGTGCACACACTAACACTACACACCCTGCACACACTAACACTACACACCCTGCACACACTAACACTACACACACTACACACCCTGCACACTACACACTAACCCTACACACGTTTGTCACATCTACACACATGAATGTCCACATCAAGTACAAAAATGGCCTCCCAGACACGCACACACACAAGCGTGTTCTCACGCACACACACGCCCGCACACACACACACACACACACATACGCACCTCTTTCCCCTCTCGCCCCTCCCAGCAGAGAGCCTGGCAGAAAGTGAAGCCTTTTAATTATCTCCTGATTACCTGTTAGATCACCTTAGCTAATGGAGAGCTGGCCCTGGGGAGCCATCCAATCTAACTCTCATCACACACAATGGGCCCCTCTTCACAGACAGGAGAGGAGGGAGGACGCAGAGACGACCACACACGCACACCGAAGAAGAAGGGTGAGGAAGGGGAAATGAGGGGGAGAAGGAGGGAGGGAAGGAGAGCGGGGGGAAAAAAGAGCGAAGGGAGAAGAACGAGAGAGAGAGGGTGGGCGAGCGAGGGAGGGAGGGAGGGAAAGAGAGAGGAACCCCTTTGAGGCAGATGCTGAGATTAATGCCGGAGCTAACAGCCATCTATTTATTCATTCATACAGTAAATTGCCAGCGACTCACTGCACACACGGAAATACAGTGAAACACTCCATTATGACACTGAGTGCTGTTGCTGCTATGGGCCAAACTTTGGACAACTCATGTAGACAGTGAAACATCATGTACAGAAAATGATAAGCGTGTGCACATTTGCATACATGCACACACAGGCATTTCTTAATTTGACATGATTGAAATCCAGACGCCCCTTGGCTACTATACCTTTCGGCGGACAAAAGACAAAACATCTAGCCATTAGACAGAATGTATGTGTACAGTAAAACCCCACCAATTAGTCCCTGTTAAAGATCTTTTCACAGACAATGAGCTCTAATTGCTTTAGTGCTCCTGTGTGCAGTGGCTGAAGCCCTTGAACACAGCATGCTCTAACCCCCCTGTAGTTTGCGCTCCCCGGCTCTGCTCATCTCTCCCTGCTCCACACACACGCTGCAAGACCCAGAGGGGGGCTTCCCTGAGGGGCCGGTACTGTCACAGAGGCCCAGCCTGCCCCCTTCCTCAGTCCCCTCTTCCTCTGTGGCCCCCACCTCTTCACCAAGCTCAGAGACACTGCCTGGACTGCCAACCATGACCTCATCAGGGCCCCAGTGCAGTCACATGATTCAGGGTCCTGCCTGGGTCAGTCCAGCTTGTCCTACCTCTGCCACTGTGATCTTCTCTTCCCTCCCCCCCATAGCGGAACCTGAAGGCTGCTGCTGGTTACACCACAGCACCTTGGGTAAAAACTGAGTCCACCCTCATCTGGAACAGCCACACTGCTGCCATCAAAACATGGCTTCAAACACACAGCGCTTCAAATACCCACCACCCCAAACAGACAGCCCCAAACAGGCAGCGCCCCAGACAGACAGCACCCCAGACAGACAGTGCCCCAAACAGACAGCGCCCCAAACACACACTGCATCAAACACACACCACCCCAAACACACAGCGCCCCAAACACACCGCCCCAAACACACAGCGCCCCAAACACACACCACCCCAAACACACAGCGCTTCAAAAACACACCGCCCCAAACACACTGCGCCCCAAACACACAGCGCCCCAAACACGCAGCGCCCCAAACACACAGCGCCCCAAACACGCAGCGCCCCAAACACACAGCGCCCCAAACACACAGCGCCCCAAACACACACCGCCCCAAACACTCACCACCCCAAACACACAGCGCTTCAAACACACACCGGCCCAAACACACACCGGCCCAAACACACCGGCCCAAACACACACCGCCCCAAAACACACACCGCCCCAAACACACACCGCTCCAAACACACACCGCCCCAAACACACACCGGCCCAAACACACAGCGCCCCAAACACACAGCGCCCAAAACACACACCACGCCAAACACACAGCGCCCCAAACACACACCGCCCCAAACACACACCGCCCCAAACACACACCGGCCCAAACACACACCGCCCCAAACACACACCGCCCCAAACACACACCACCCCAAACACACAGCGCCCCAAACACACACCGCCCCAAACACACACCGGCCCAAACACACACCGGCCCAAACACACACCGGACCAAAACACACACCACCCCAAACACACACCGCTCCAAACACACAGCGCCTCAAACACACACCGCCCCAAACACACACCGGCCCAAACACACAGCGCCCCAAACACACAGCGCCCCGAACACACAGCGCCCCAAACACACACCACGCCAAACACACAGCGCCCCAAACACACAGCGCCCCAAACACACACCGCCCCAAACACACACCGCCCCAAACACACACCACCCCAAACACACACCGGCCCAAACACACACCGGCCCAAACACACAGCGCCCCAAACACACACCGCCCCAAACACACACCGGCCCAAACACACACCACGCCAAACACACAGCGCCCCAAACACACACCGCCCCAAACACACACCGCCCCAAACACACACCGCCCCAAACACACACCGGCCCAAACACACACCGCCCCAAACACACACCGGCCCAAACACACACCACGCCAAACACACAGCGCCCCAAACACACACCGCCCCAAACACACACCGCCCCAAACACACACCGCCCCAAACACACACCGCCCCAAACACACACCGGCCCAAACACACACCGGCCCAAAACACACACCACCCCAAACACACACCGCTCCAAACACACAGCGCCTCAAACACACACCGCCCCAAACACACACCGGCCCAAACACACAGCGCCCCAAACACACAGCGCCCCAAACACACAGCGCCCCAAACACACACCACGCCAAACACACAGCGCCCCAAACACACAGCGCCCAAAACACACACCACCCCAAACACACACCGCCCCAAACACACACCACCCCAAACACACACCGCCCCAAACACACACCGGCCCAAACACACAGCGCCCCAAACACACAGCGCTTTAAAAACACACCGCCCCAAACACACACCGCCCCAAACACACACCGCCCCAAACACACAGTGCTTCAAACACACAGTGCTTCAAACACATAGCGCCCCGAATACACACCGCTCCAAACATACAGCGCCCCAAAGACACAGCGCTTCAAACACACACCCCTCCCAACACACAGCGCCCCAAACACACCGCTGGGCTGAGATGAGAGGAGGTGTCCCAAAGACTCAGGACAGCAGCTTCAAACAGGAGTGACACACACACACACACGGGAGGAGAGAGAGAGTGGGAGAGAGAGGAAGACACAGACAGAGAGAGAGAGAGGAAGAAAGACAGGGTGAGAGCCCTGGAGTGGTGCCAAGTTCCCAAGGTAGTGTACAAGTATCTTTAGAAGCTGGGCGTCTTGTTAGCTAATACATTACACCAATCACGGCGAGCTATCTTAAGCTACAATTAATCTGCTCACTGGCACTAGCTGATAGGACAGCAACATGCTGTTTCTTAATTAAAAGCAAACGGATTAAAAATGATTAATAACGGTATTAAATATTCTCATGGACTACAAGCGCAGGGAAATTGGGGGGGGGGGGGCTTTCTTATGCAGGCTTAAAACGAAGAAGCCATTAACATTCGGCCCAATCTCCCTAAACCAGAGCTTACTTTGTTTGGGATCAGAAGTTGCTTACTTCATGAATATTCATTTTGCTGCTATCGAGGCGAGACCAAAAGGCGAATCGCGGTGGTGTGGTGTGGGTTGTGGTGAGTGTATGTGTGTATGTGTGTGTGTGTGTAGTGTGTGTGTGTGTGTGTGGTGGGGGAGGCTGCTGTGAAACTTGTTGACTTTTTTTTCCCCTGCTTTTCATTAGCAACATTTCATGGTCCGACTTTGTGGCTGGAGCCAGTGTGTGTTAACCTGTTCCTGCCCACCAGCCAATGTTGAGTTTTTTTGTGTCGGTGTGTGTGTATATGTTTACATGTATGTGGTGTGTGTGAGGACATGTCCTTTTACGTTTGTATGCATTTAATATTATTGTATTGTATTGTATTGTTGAGATCATGTTTTTTCAATCATTTGTGTGAGTGTGAGTTGGGCGTGCGTGTGTGTGTGTGTTAACGAAACAAGACAGCAGTGATGTCGTGGAAAAACACGGCACGCACAGCCAGGCGACTTCTGAATCCAAGCCAAGTGCTATAGAAACACAACAACAAGGGATTCTGAGGAAACATGGCGGCTACAATTACCACACTGCTCCTGTATTTAGTAGAACTGTAATTGGGCCTTCCAGTTCTATGTAATTTAAACCCCTATGGCTTCTCTCCAAAGCTCTCTGTGCCAAGTCCAAGTGTGTTGTAATTGACCATATGAGCCTTTTTTTCTCTCCGGCTAATTTAATAACTGCTATTTTAAAAATGCCAATTATCAACCCCGATTACAGTATTTTAACTGTAAGATTAGATACAGTGCATTTGGCAGAGTCACAGTTTGGAAACCTCAGCTGTTGGCGCCATTGTGATGTAAAGAGGGGCTATTCTGTTGTTGTGGTCTTTGTATGTTTACAGAGCTGGTTGGTAATGTATGAGATTGAGCTGCAGTTTATTGGTTATGATGGCGACTGAATATGGATCATGTCCAAACTGGATTACAGGGTTGTTGTATGCTGGTTAACACACACACACGCACACGCACACGCACACACACACACACACACACACACACACACACACACACACACACACACATACACACCACCACCATCTCTCCCACCATACTCAAACACTTCAGAATGAAGAAAGTATGTAGATGATGTTAACACACATTCAAAGCCACACTCGCTGTGCTAAAGGATGATGTCATCAGCGTGAGATGTTGATTTATTCTTTGCTACTGAAGGGTTACAGGGTTTAAAACCTGGTACTGGACAGCCAGGACAGAATACTGTTTGGAAACCAATTACCCACGACGCTCGTCAAATAGATTTCATTTGCTTGTGCTTGCTGACTACACATGGCCCTCCCATCACCATGCTCTCTGTTCTAACATTCTCTCTCTCTCAAATCAATTCTCACCTAACAAGAAAAATAATATATATATGTATATGTATATATATATGTATATATATATGTATATATATGTATATTTTACTGTCAGTCTTTCACTTTCTTATTCTCTCTTCCTCTTTTGCCTTCACCTCTTTCTATATCACTTCCCTCTATTTTACCCCGTCCCTTCCCATCTCTCTTTCATGTTCTCTCATTTCCACTCTCCCTCTGTCATTGGAGGCCCTCCAGGCCTCTCCCTCTAATGATCCTCTATCTATTCCAGTTTGTCTCGGGAACGTTTGCAGCCTCAGGTTGGAATCACAGAGTGGCTGGCAGCCTTGGGAAGATAACAGGTTGACGTTTGTGCGTTTTTGTTTGAGAGATTTGAGAGAGTTTGTTTGTTTACCGCTTTTGTTTGCTCAGTCGGCGTCTGTCCCCACAGCCCTCTTTCCTGAAGTGGGCGTGTAGCGCCAGACGATTGGTCAATGCACACACTCGACGGAGCGTAAGGACCAATGGGATGGTGACTCGAGAGATGTGACGTGTACTATTGCCCTGCCAGTTGTGGTGCCGTTCCCATGAAGGTGCAAATTGACAGGTACGGTTGCTAAGAGACGAGTAGGGAGGGGGGATTTAAAAACTCTACTTTTGCGTAACTAAACGATTTGAATTGCAGGAGAAGCTGACCTTATATCTGATACATTTTATCAGAACGTGCCTTTGACTCCGAGAAAATAAACAGTGTGTATCTATCCATCATGAAGCAGCGTGTGTGTTTTGTGTCCGTTTTGAAGGCGTTGATGTCGGTTTAAGATGTGACAGAAGTCTGTCTGTGAGGTAGTGAGGCAGTTTGATGGACGGGGCGGGGTCAAACATGAGAGAGATTAAACACCCAGAAAAGAAGCACTTAATTGATGATCAAACGCCCAGCAGGTGTAAATAGCTGTTTTATGCTGCGTGTGTATGCGTGTTTGTTTTGGTGTCTGTGTGCCTAGATGGGTGTGTAAAATCTGCGGTTGGTGTGTGCGATTGCACGAACGTTCAGCGCGTGCATGCTTGTGCTTACGAGGAATGGTTAGGAGGCATCTATTCAAGGCATAGATGTATGTGCTAGTTTGTGCGTTTACACTCAGGAGTTTGTTTGCTTATTGCTAGTACGCGCGCGCTTGTTTTGCGCGTGTCTGCATGTGTGTGTGTGATTCAGACGGACACGCTGAAGTGAGACTAGAGGAGGTTTATCAAAGAGCTCAAGAGCTCCTATTCAAAACAGAGGCTTTCATGTTGACCATCACACACGCTGCTAGATTAAAGCTGAGACAACAGAGACACTCACGCAGACACACCTCGCCAAATCACAATGAGCTCCTTAAACTGTCCCACAATTCCCATCCAACCAGCGCACACTCATAAACACCCCCCCCAGACTCATCACATGCATTCATTTGATAACTGCCTGAGAAAACACTATCCACACACACACACACCCCGAACATGTTCCAGCTATAACTGAGGGCTTCAGGTGCATCGTAGTGTCATTTCAAAGATATCTACCCTTCCAAAATAAAATGGATTTTGTTGGAAATAAATGTTCACTGCTGTTTACAATTTTGTCTGTCTTCAGTGGACTTGAAATTAGAATGCAGTATGTATATATGTGAAGCATATGTGTAAAAGACACTGAATCCTGATGTCATATTCAGTTGACTTGTTGTAGAAGCAGTCAGACAGGAGCCCCACCACAGCCCTCCTAATGTACGTAACTTGACAACATAACGTGTTCCTTATTATGGAAGAGTCATTACATGTCCATCACATTGATATGGACGCTTGTATTGATGCTGTCAATTCAATCAGTGTAAAGGTGTTAGACTGGCACTTCAACGCAACTCACGCCAAAAAGGAAATTGTGTTTCTGTCAATTTTCTTTATTTTTTATTTTTTTTTAAACAAGGGTCTATTAAAAAAATATATAAAAAGTTTTTGTCCAAAAGTTCAGACTTGATGTTTGTCACAGTAACCCTTTACTGTCCATTATTGTGGGTATGGTTCTTCCAGAACACAAACACATAAAAAAAAAAAACGTATGACATTGGAAAATGCAGAAGAATACTGTCAACTTTTAGTTCCTCACTACCCTCCTCACATTTTTTGTGAGAAGAGAGGGCGGGGGGGGGGGGAGAGGGAACAGTATTTCCCCTGCTTATCACGTATAAGTCCTCAATGTTCTACCCCATCTAATACGCTGTGCCTTGTACCCTGAAGATGATCAAAGTCCTATTTTTCAAAAATTTCAAGCTTTTTAACTTCAACAGTCTTAAGAGGGATGAGGCAGATCAAACTAATACGATGAGAGAGAGAGAGAGAGAGAGAGAAACACAGAAAGCAGAAAGAGAGAGAGACAGACGGAGATGGAACGACAGAGCGAAGAGGGGCACAATAAAAGAAGAAGAGCCTTGTCAACATCTTTGTAGTCTCTTCTCTTTGTTTTTCTCATGTCCCCTGTTCATCCCCCGCTCCTCCTGCTCGGCTGGTAGATAGGTCAGTTCTATTACCGATTCTGCCGGTCCACAAATATTTAAAACAAATTGAATCGCACACCCAATACCCATCACAATTACGCCAGGCACAATAACTAAATTAGCAATTCAACACAATAATTGGAAATGCGGCTCGCCTGGACCTGCAGGCCTCCCTGGAGGGACCGGCTGATCTGTGGAGGCATGTCTAGCCCGCTAATTCCACAGCTAATTACTGACGCACAGCAGAATGAAGTTGTTTGTCTTCCAAATACCATTTTTGGTTTGTGGGTTAGAAGAATAAGAGAGAGATAGTTGAGCTGAGATGAATAAAAGAAGAACAGAGATCTGTTGAAAGTACGTGGTCATTTTGTTTTTCAATGTTTTTTGTTGTGGTTTTCAGAATATTTATTGCATAATATCTGTTTAGAGGGGTATCGTTTTCAAAAGGGCTGGACCAGCACAGGGAAATGCAAAGGAGTGACACAGTTAACGCTCATGGAGAGTGACACAGTTAAGACTTAGTAGAGAGTGACACAGTTACGACGTAGTAGAGTGACACAGTTAACGCTCAGTGGAGAGTGACACAGTTAAGACTTGGTAGAGAGTGACACAGTTACGACTTAGTAGAGAGTGACACAGTTAAGACTTGGTAGAGAGTGACACAGTTACGACTTAGTAGAGAGTGACACAGTTACGACTTAGTAGAGAGTGACAGTTAAGACTTGGTAGAGAGTGACACAGTTACGACTTAGTAGAGAGTGACACAGTTAAGACTTGGTAGAGAGTGACACAGTTAAGACTTGGTAGAGAGTGACACAGTTAAGACTTAGTAAAGAGTGACAGTTAAGACTTAGTAGAGAGTGACACAGTTAAGACTTGGTAGAGAGTGACACAGTTAAGACTTAGTAGAGAGTGACAGTTAAGACTTGGTAGAGAGTGACACAGTTAAGACTTGGTAGAGAGTGACACAGTTAAGACTTAGTAGAGAGTGACAGTTAAGACTTGGTAGAGAGTGACACAGTTAAGACTTGGTAGAGAGTGACAGTTAAGACTTAGTAGAGTGACACAGTTAAGACTTAGTAGAGAGTGACAGTTAAGACTTAGTAGAGAGTGACACAGTTAAGACTTGGTAGAGAGTGACACAGTTAAGACTTAGTAGAGAGTGACAGTTAAGACTTGGTAGAGAGTGACACAGTTAAGACTTAGTAGAGAGTGACACAGTTAAGACTTGGTAGAGAGTGACACAGTTAAGACTTAGTAGAGAGTGACACAGTTAAGACTTAGTAGAGAGTGACAGTTAAGACTTGGTAGAGAGTGACACAGTTAAGACTTAGTAGAGAGTGACAGTTAAGACTTAGTAGAGAGTGACACAGTTAAGACTTGGTAGAGAGTGACACAGTTAAGACTTAGTAGAGAGTGACAGTTAAGACTTAGTAGAGAGTGACACAGTTAAGACTTGGTAGAGAGTGAGACAGTTAAGACTTAGTAGAGAGTGACAGTTAAGACTTGGTAGAGAGTGACACAGTTAAGACTTAGTAGAGAGTGACAGTTAAGACTTAGTAGAGAGTGACACAGTTAAGACTTGGTAGAGAGTGACACAGTTAAGACTTGGTAGAGAGTGACACAGTTAAGACTTAGTAGAGAGTGACAGTTAAGACTTAGTAGAGAGTGACACAGTTAAGACTTGGTAGAGAGTGACACAGTTAAGACTTAGTAGAGAGTGACAGTTAAGACTTAGTAGAGAGTGACACAGTTAAGACTTGGTAGAGAGTGACACAGTTAAGACTTAGTAGAGAGTGACAGTTAAGACTTGGTAGAGAGTGACACAGTTAAGACTTAGTAGAGAGTGACACAGTTAAGACTTGGTAGAGAGTGACAGTTAAGACTTAGTAGAGAGTGACAGTTAAGACTTAGTAGAGAGTGACACAGTTAAGACTTGGTAGAGAGTGACAGTTAAGACTTAGTAGAGAGTGACAGTTAAGACTTAGTAGAGAGTGACACAGTTAAGACTTGGTAGAGAGTGACACAGTTAAGACTTAGTAGAGAGTGACAGTTAAGACTTAGTAGAGAGTGACACAGTTAAGACTTGGTAGAGAGTGACACAGTTAAGACTTAGTAGAGAGTGACAGTTAAGACTTAGTAGAGAGTGACACAGTTAAGACTTGGTAGAGAGTGACACAGTTAAGACTTAGTAGAGAGTGACAGTTAAGACTTGGTAGAGAGTGACACAGTTAAGACTTAGTAGAGAGTGACAGTTAAGACTTAGTAGAGAGTGACACAGTTAAGACTTGGTAGAGAGTGACACAGTTAAGACTTAGTAGAGAGTGACAGTTAAGACTTAGTAGAGAGTGACACAGTTAAGACTTGGTAGAGAGTGACACAGTTAAGACTTAGTAGAGAGTGACAGTTAAGACTTGGTAGAGAGTGACACAGTTAAGACTTAGTAGAGAGTGACACAGTTAAGACTTGGTAGAGAGTGACAGTTAAGACTTGGTAGAGAGTGACACAGTTAAGACTTAGTAGAGAGTGACAGTTAAGACTTGGTAGAGAGTGACACAGTTAAGACTTAGTAGAGAGTGACAGTTAAGACTTAGTAGAGAGTGACACAGTTAAGACTTGGTAGAGAGTGACACAGTTAAGACTTAGTAGAGAGTGACAGTTAAGACTTAGTAGAGAGTGACACAGTTAAGACTTGGTAGAGAGTGACACAGTTAAGACTTAGTAGAGAGTGACAGTTAAGACTTAGTAGAGAGTGACACAGTTAAGACTTGGTAGAGAGTGACACAGTTAAGACTTAGTAGAGAGTGACAGTTAAGACTTGGTAGAGAGTGACACAGTTAAGACTTAGTAGAGAGTGACACAGTTAAGACTTGGTAGAGAGTGACACAGTTAAGACTTAGTAGAGAGTGACAGTTAAGACTTAGTAGAGAGTGACACAGTTAAGACTTGGTAGAGAGTGACAGTTAAGACTTGGTAGAGAGTGACAGTTAAGACTTAGTAGAGAGTGACACAGTTAAGACTTAGTAGAGAGTGACACAGTTAAGACTTAGTAGAGAGTGACACAGTTAATTGCAATGGTCCATTTTGATGATCACAAATGCATTTCAAGGAATTTGCCAAAGGTTTGGATCATGAAACTTCCCCTGAACTACATCTACACATAACAGCCTTTTATATACGTATATATAATATAATATAATATAATATACGTATTTCTCAACATAAACTCTACATGTAGGAATAAACACAACAGATGGATTTGTGATTGCCATCCCTCTTGCGTAATAATAGGTCATCTTGAAGTCAGGTATGAGTTTTGAAATCAGAAAACTATTTATTTGTGAAGTGCCCTCATTTACAGTGATCAATTTAAAGACGGAAGAAGTTTGTCCCCCTCTTTGTTCGATTAACTTCCTTTGAATTACTTAAAATTATCTTCAACCTTCTTGCATGTAAATACACAGTACACGCAATATACAATCAAACTTTGCTGTGCAAATACTCACACAAATCTTTTTTTTTTATTTTTTTATAAATTTTGTGATTATGAACGACATACAATGTAACGTTCAATAATCATTCTGGCACATTCAAGGACAAAGATAGCAAATTACAAATCCATATTTACATTAAAACTTCGCAAATGCCCCATACTTAAACCCTTCGTCGAGCCCCAAATGAATACATTGATGAAAATGATTGCATTTTATATAAATATTAAAATGAAGTAGGCCTGAATAATCTGACAGAAAGGGAGAGAGGGGAGGGAGAGAGGGGAGGGGGCGTCAGCGCCGCTTTAAGTGTTGAAGCAAGAATTAGTGGCCGAATTGACCAGGCCGCCGTATCAGAAATGTCTCTGCCAATCAAGAGAACCTCGTACATTGAAGACGCGCAGAAAAGTTCCCATCAGCTAAACAAACGAGCAAGGAAGAGATGCTTGGCGTGTGCGTGATTGAGCGCAAGCCCTAATTTAGAATCCCGTCCTCGGCGCCAACTAATCCCCGCTTCCCTATCTCTATTTATCCTCTCAGCATCTCATCGCGGAGCGGGTGCACATTAACAGTCGACGGCATCTCCGGTCTTCCGGTCCTCCCCCCCCCCTCCCCCCCCCCTCTCCTTTGAGACGCCGTTCCGCTAGCGCATTAGCATTAGCTTGGCGATGTCAAACAGACGGGGGCCGCTGACACTCCCCATTCGAACATGTGGATCTGCCGTGTGGCGCTGCCGACTTGGCATTTCGGGCGGGATCTGGAAGTGTAACATAATCTGATTGCTTTCAGAAAGACTTGGGAGGTTGCAGGGATAGTCCCATACTTAGGAGGGGGGGGGAATGATATTGCAACCTAAAACTGTCTGTTTGAGCTGGGACGGGCCAGCCTGGAGGGGCCTGTCCTGTATGTGGGGAACAGCTGCACAACAGGCACTCACGCAGGATCCAGGGTTCTTTGGCCGCATCTGTCTTTTCACATCTTGGGTTCTTCAATCCATCAGAAGGCCGATTGAATATCTCTATTTGGCAGTGGGGATAGAGAGAGAGAGAGAGAGAGAGAGAGACAGAGAGAGAGACAGAGAGAGAGAGAGAGGATGAGAGAGAGGGAGAGAGAGAGACAGAGAGAGAGAGAGAGAGGATGAGAGAGAGGGAGAGAGAGAGAGACGGAGAGAAGAGAGAGAGGATGAGAGAGAGGGAGAGAGGATGAGAGAGAGGGAGAGAGACAGAGAAAGCGAGAGAGCGAAAAAGTGCGCACACACGCGCACACACACACACTCACAGACACAAGAGAGAGAGGATCCAATCAAGACGACTCTGTCGGCGAGGGGGGATAGGGAGGGGGTATCATTTCGGTTTCATATGTTTCCCTCCGACTTGACAGTACTTGAAAAACAATGACAGTGACCCAGTTGCAGGATTCCAATTAGTATTAGATATGCAACAGTTGAGATTAGAATGCTGCTGCCTCCACGGACAGGGTCAGAGTGGCTCTGATTACTAGCACAGCACAAGTGTCGGGCTGTGATAAAGACGAAAGTGTGTGCGTCTGTGTGTGTGTGTGTGCGCGCGTGCGTGCGTGTGTGTGTGCGTGCCTGGTGGATCAGCAGGGTGAACAGGGGAGGCAGATAACACACAGCAGTGATCGCAGCTGCATATCATCTTGGAACGTCAGTTGTTCTGTTTCCCTGTCTGTCGGTCTGTCTGTCGGTCGGTCTGTCTGTCTGTCTGTCGGTCTGTCTGTCTGTCTGTCTGTCTGTCTGTCTGTCTGTCTGTCTGCAGAGGGGCTGTATATTAATGACACTGACGTTATTTAACTCCTCCCCATTCCTAATATTTAAGGGCTACTGTACTCTTTCAGTTGTCATAGAAACATTTCACCAAACTGTCTCTAAGGCCTTTACTATAGGGTTAGTCAGTTAGCAATGGCTTGTATTTCAGCCTAGGAATCGATACGAGTGTAATCAATACTGGGCTTTGCTGATACAGCAGTACGTGTACGATGGCGATCAAAATTCACAAATGATTCATGAATAGTCATTTAAATTAGCTTGTCACGCTGTAAATCCTTGTTTGTGATTTTTGTGGTTCGTAGACATTCAAATTGCATGTAACGGTCGGAAATCAAGGCACTTGTTCATCTTGTCATCATCCCAGTGTCACCTACCACTCTTATAAAGCTGCCATTTAGTCTAATTACATTTTACATTCAGTCATTTAGCAGAAACTGTTATCCAGCAAGTACTGTACAGGGACATTCCCCAAGTAGGGTGAAGTGCCTTGCCCAAAGACACAACGCCATGGCTGGGACTCGAACTCGCAACCTTTGGATTACTAGCCTGATTCCCTCACCGCTTCAACCACCTGACTCCGCCGACCTGCACCTCCGCAGTCTAATCCACCGCTCGTTAAACTTTTTCCAAAATGGTTTCTTTTCTCGTTGGAACAGCGACGAACTGCGACATGAAGGGATTTCCTCCACTAATATCTCTGACTGCTTTTACATTCGTCATAATGGACGTCAAGACACTGTGGCGTTAACGTATCAAAATAATCCTGAAACACGCCTTGAAACGACGCCAAACTGACTTTCGGAGCGCCACGCTCCCCTCAGACAAAAGGGATAATGTCCTTTAAGTGCTGTCAGGGTCTCTGTTGGAGATGATCGATACGCCAGTGTATGCTTGCCATTTAACAGATATACACCATTAACTGTATTACAACGACCAAATCAAATCTGAGGTGCTTTGGAAAGGCCAAGAAGTAAATTAAAGTGTCTCTCCAAAGCTTGATCTTCTGTGCCCTTTAAATATGAGGGAAATACCAAATACCACGACTGTGTGAAAGAGAGAGAGGGGGGGGAGGGGAGGGGGGGGAGTGTGGAGAGAGGGAGTGATAGAGAGCCAGAGAAATAGACAGAGAGACAAGAGAGAGGGGGGGGGGGTTGAGAGAGAGAGTGATAGAGAGCCAGAGAGAGACCGAGAGAGACCGAGGGAGAGAGAAAGAGACAGAGAGAGAGAGAGACCGAGGGAGAGAGAGAGCAGCAGAGAGAGACCGAGGGAGAGAGAGAGAGACAGAGAGAGACCGAGGGAGAGAGAGAGAGACCGAGGGAGAGAGAGAGCAGCAGAGAGAGACCGAGGGAGAGAGAGAGAGACAGAGAGAGACCGAGGGAGAGAGAGAGCAGCAGAGAGAGACCGAGGGAGAGAGAGAGAGACAGAGAGAGACCGAGGGAGAGAGAGAGAGACAGAGAGAGACCGAGGGAGAGAGAGAGAGACAGAGAGAGACCGAGGGAGAGAGAGACAGAATGCGTGAGAAAAGCAGGTTAAACAATTATACTCTGTTACTGTAAACAGTTCAAATAAATTAAAATCATTACATTTTTGGAAGAAAAAAAAAAGGTCCCTGGTGAATCCCGCACACAGAAATATTACGTTTGTGAAAAGGCAGCACCTGCTCTGTGAAACTTATGGACAGAGTGAATGGATGGAAATATAAACCATTATGGCAAAGTGCTACAGGGCGCCATCCCTTTGTTCAACAGACAGCTCATCAATCTGACCATGTTTAAATAGCAGCTGTTGCCAATAGCATTTGGACACTGTCCCGTCCCTTCATCTTTCCTCAACGTTTTCTCTCGCTCTCTTCCCTTTCCCACTCTGAGCATCATCAGCCTATCCAGACTCCCACCCCCCCGACAATACCCTACCATACCCCATCATACCCCACCAAACCCCACCATACCTCAACATACCCCACCATACCCCATCATACCCCACCAAACCCCACCATACCTCAACATACCCCACCATACCCCATCATACCCCACCAAACCCCACCATACCTCAACATACCCCACCATACCCCATCATACCCCACCATACCCCACCATACCTCAACATACCCCATCATACCCCATCATACCCCACCAAACCCCATCATGCCCCAACATACCCCACTATACCCCACCATACCCCACCAAACCCCATCATGCCCCAACATGCCCCAACATACCCCACTATACCCCAACATACCCCACCATACCCCACCATACCCCACCATACCCAATCATACCCCACTATACCCCACCATACCCCACTATACCCCACCATACCTCAACATACCCCACCGGACTCTACCATACCCCATGATACCCCAACATACCCCACCATACCCCACCATACCCCACCATACCCCACCATACCCCATCATACCCCACTATACCCCAACATACCCCACTATACCCCATCATACTCCACCATACCCCACTATACCTCACTATACCCCACTATACCCCACCATATCTATTATCCACAACAATCACACACATGGACATTTGCAGCTCACACTTCTTGACAAACACACATAACCACTGATACAGGTACGCATGAACTGAACCTGGTTTTAATTGATCAATATTTCTAAATATGTGGAGGCATGTACATATTAGTGTGGGACCCCTCTGCCAGCTGGTGGCCATGCCTCTCTGATCCGAGCATCACCAGCCTCTTCAGCAGACTCCCCCAGCATGGGGACTCACAGATGGACTCCTACAGGAACAAATGACCCAGCTCCAACTGCCCTGGATACTTGGGGTGCGCTTGATTTAAAAACAGCCACAGCACCAAAAGGCTACCAACACTGTGATTGATGTGTTGGATCCAGGGGGACCCTTAAAACAGGCCACCGAGCAGACCAGCCTTGCGTTCTACGGCAAATCCAAACTCACGCTAAATTGACTTGAAGACACTGTTATAATTCTTAAATAAATAAATAAAAATGTGCGTCTGCGTTCTCGTTTCAATCCTGTTTACTCAAGGGAGTCCTCCTCTTGGGTCAGGCAAGTCCAGCTATCAAAGGCACCACTAGATGGCAGTCTTAGATATGAGTGAATGATAGGCAATCCTCGGTTACCTACAGTAGTGGTGAAGTTATGGTACTGCTCACTGGTGAACTGCAGTGCATATTCCACACAGGCACACAGCCTTGTAAATACACACATCACACACAGTACATTACAAGATCCACACACTGTAAGCATGCATGAACACTGGGATTTGTTCGTCAAATGTAATACCTCCAAAATGGCTGCCACATCACCAAAGTTCAGCTCCCATAGAGAATACCCACAACAGGCCTAAGGTAGACATTCCTTCAAATATTTCTATCTACTGGCTTGCTCTGATTTTTCAGGTTAGTAATCAGGTTTCCGGTTCGATTCCCGGCTGTGCCAACATGACGTTGCGTCCTTGGCCAAGGCACTTCACCCTACTTGCCTCAGGGGGGAATGTCCTTGTACTTGCTGTAAGGAGCTCTGGATAAGAGCGTCTGCTAAAATGACTCAATGTAAAACGTTCCTACAAACCTTCGTATGTGTTTGCCACTTTTCCCTCCCCGATCGCTACTGAAGAAATGACACGCCTCGGATCGTCACCTGTTTAACGAGAAGCCTCAATACATTCTCAATACAACCACCGCCCCCGACCCCCCCCCCCCCACCCCATCCCCACCCCTCCCCAAATAAATACTCCCCGTGTGGCCCCACACTAATGCCTAGGCCTGGATGAAAACAGGCGAACATTAAGAGACAGAAGAAGAGGTGGAAGGGTTTCCCCCAGGGAATACTGCCCTCGTTAAGCACTTAAGTCATTTATTAAAAGTCAGTGGGTTTGGGAGTCCACAAAGGGGCGCTGGTGGGGGGGGGGGGGGTGGGCGGGCGGGCGGGCGGGCGGGGGGGTGGGGGGGGGTGGGGGGGGTGGAGAGATTTCCGTTACCTGCCAATAAGCGCGTAGGCGTGATTTTTCTTTCCTTCAATTGGTTTGTTGTCGCACTTTTTTGGGTGTGACAAAGCGAGGCGGTGCTGGCAATAGCAACCTCTCCCTCCGTCTCTCCTGTGCTCTCTTCTCGTTCTCGGCACACTTCAATGGAAAGCTGTCAAAGGTATCGGGAAAGCTGGATTGGTCCGGAGACTGATAAAAATGAGCTTGGATTAGTTGTTATAGCCGTCAATAGGGTGTTTTTATGGCGAGTGGTAGGTTGTCTTTCGCATGGGTGAATCTACATGTTCATTTTACGGGGGGTGCTCCATGAACATAATCGGTACCTTCAGGTTTTAGCCCTGGCTTTCCCCTCAAGCTTTTTTTCTCCTTGCTTTTCTTTCTTTCTGTCCATTGTTCTGTCTCTCACGCACTCAGAAGGTTCAGCTGTGGGCCAGGATTGTACAGCACACACACACACACACACACACACACAAGAGCATCTCCATTCACCAACCCAACATGCAGAGTGGCTAGCCTTTCCTATTACATTTCAGTGGATGTCAGAACCAGCACACACACACACACACGCACACACACTAACCTGCCTAATCCTCAATCCCTGTTTGAAATGCAGGGCCAGGGTCAAGGATTACAATAAATTCTGATGATCAAATAATGCATGTATTCTTATTCCAATGCAGCACCATGGCTTGCCACCCACACTCTAGAATACCCAATCACAACAAGGAGGTGGGGGGGAAGGGAGAGAAAAGTGGGGGGGGGGGTGTAGAAGACGGGAACATTTACTTTTGAGGCTCTTTACTTTACTTTAATATCCTCAAATGACGGCGACATCCTCAAATGAAAATGATACTAGTAAACGTGTTTTTTTTTTTGGGAAAACAGGGAGAGAAAGGGTTCCTAAGGGTGGCTTGGCCCGGTGCAGCAGGGAGACAGGTGATGAAGAGAGGAGAGGAAGAGGGCAGGACACAGCAGAGGAAGCGATGCGTCCGTCAGGAATGTTGCAACAAGAAAAAACAAAAGGAGATGGATGGAGGGATGAAAAAACACTCCCCCCCCCCTCCCCCCCCCCTCCACCCCACAAAAAAAAAAACCAACAACACTGCTCTGAGAAAGGAGGATGAGAAGCGAACGAGTCGGAGCCAGCAGGTCTAGGGGGATGGAGGGAGAGTCCTTGATACCCCTTCGTCTCGGGTCTCTTTTCTGCTCTCCTCCTCCTCCCTCATCCCGTCCTCCTATCGGTGCTGGGGATCTGTGGAGAGCTCCAGGGTGCTGTGCTATCCTGGAACACAGACTGGGCTATCTCACACCCCCATCAGGGAGATCTGGGATTTGATACAACTGTGTGTGCGTGTGTGTGTGTGTTGGGGGGGGGGGGGGGTTAGTAGGGGACACTATTGGGAGACACTCCATAAAGAAGACGAGAAGCGTGTGTATGTAATTGCATGAGTGTGTGTGGATGCATCGGTTGCGCTTTTAATGTGCACCTATATGTGCGTGCATGTGTGTGTGTGTGTGTGGGTGTGTGCGTGTGCGTGCGCGCTGTGCCATAGGCTCCTCCAGTCCCCTGGCTCTCTCCGTCGGGCATTAACATTCATGGAGCCAGCGGGGCATGTCAGAGCCCATAAAGACCCCAGAGAGAGAGGCCTACTCTGGGGCAGAGCTGTGGGGACACTGGGGGGAGGGGCGATGGAAGCTGAAGGGCCTAGCGGCTAAATGTAATGGGAGAATATGTATGTGTTGGTAGGTGTGTGTGTGTTTGTTCGTGCGTTAGCATTTGTGTGTGAAAATGGGTGTGCGGGGAAACTGCGTGTGTGACGTACGTGTTTGCGTGCGTTTGCGTGTGAATCTGTGGGTGAGCGTGTGCATGGTGACTGACCTCAGACAAAACATTTATTCTGAACACACACGCCCAAAGGTCAGCGGTCACAGCTCCTCCGTCCCAAAAAGGTCGCTGGCGTATTTGATGTGGGAGCCATAGATCACCATTATTACTGTAGTCTATTGATCCCTATGGAGATGAGGCCCAGGGTGCAGAGCGTGGGTGACTGAGGCTGGGGTTAGGTTCAGGGTTAGGGCCCCCCCTTCAAGTCAAATATGGGCTGCTGCTTGGCATGCTGAACCCTGATCAGGAGAAAATGTTCACCAGCACACACCAACACAGAGAAACATGCACACTGACATCCAATTATGTGAAGGTCCGAGTACCGACCCTTGAGGAACGCCTGTATTTTTCCAGCCTCTTTTTAGTGTCTGGTGAATGTCTCTATGAAGTCTATTGAAATGATTCATTTAAAACTATTTGAAATTGTCCTTGAAAGGAAGGACCCCCCCCCCCCTAAAAAAAATGAAATAAACCCTAGCCAGATCCTCTCAGCTGTGCTCACACAGATGACCCTGACCCATAACCCAGGGAGCTTTGCGGCCATTGTCGAGCATTTTGTCACCGTGACTAGGGGGTCAACCGGCTTCCTGTTCTTGTCGGTTGCCGTGGTTGCAGTTCGTGAGGGGCACGGTGTTAGAAGAGTCACCGTATGCTTGTGTGCCCACATCAATCACCCACACTCCGAGATGCCAACCTTCGCCACCTGTACTAATATGCCATCTTTAAATGTGTCCATGCCAAGCGGTTGAACCAAAGTCAAACCTCCAAATCATCCGCTATCTTTGACCCAGAG
>CM059297.1:8290000-8510000 GCA_030340665.1 Neosalanx taihuensis | reverse complement strand
AGAATGTATTGTGCGTGTGTCTGGAGAGAGCCCATCTAAAGGACAGTAATTACAGTCGCTGTGTGTGTGTGTGTGTGTGTGTGTGTGTAGAGGGGTTGCACCAGATCAGGAGGTCCAGTGTGAGGGGAGTGTGGCAGTTTGCGCGACACAGTGACAAATGGTGATCTGATAAGAGGAGATGGAGGGGGGGGGGGGGGGGGGGGGGGGGTGGTGCAAGGGCGGGTTGAAGAACGGGTCAATACCACTGCGCACACGTGTGTGTGTGTGTGTGGTGCGAGCGCCAGGCAGAGAGCATTTGATGAAGGTTATTAATCTAGCGGCAGGCGTGCGTCATCATTCAAAAGGGAGCCTTGGTCAATAGGTCTGATGGAACTCACCAGACACACTCCAGCACAGGACACAAAGCAAGGTGGAGGAGGTGAGGAGAGAGGAAGCGAGGGATAGAGTGGATAAAGGGACATGAAGAGCAGGGATGAGAGTGTTCCCATACAAAACAGAGAGCGAGGGAGAGAGAGGGATGAGAGGGATGAGAGGAGAGTTGAAAAGATGGGCAGAAAAGTACGATACTGTCCTCCCTATCAACGGTCCAACTTCTCTGTCCTGGACGAACTAAAGGCCATGTTTTCATCAAAGATTGTCTCAGAAAAGTAAAATCCTAAATGCTTTGACAGACGGTCACAGGCGGTTGCTCCTCTCCATTTGGCTGTGTGACATTCCATCTCTAGCTGGATTCCTGTTATGAATAAACAGCTTCATAGCGATATTTGAGGTCCGGATCGTCTACCTCCACTTTTATTGTGTGACTGAATGTTCCAGATGCTTCCCTCGTACTCAGAGATGCAGTAAAAAGCTAAATGAATTGCCATTAGCATCCACAAACATTTGGTAGGCTTGCGAGCAGATGGGGACAGAAGCTGTTCGCAGTACTACAAAGGGAACGGAGCGCTCCCTCAAAACTGCACAGTAGATCAATGGGAGTTATTGGAGAGAGAGAGAGAGGGAGAGAGAGAGAGGGGGGGAGATAGAGAGAGGGAGATATAGAGAGAGGGGGAGAGAGGGAGAGACAGAGAGAGAGAGAGAGAGAGAGAGAGGGAGAGAGGGGGGAGATAGAGAGAGGGGGAGATAGAGAGGGAGGTTTAGAGAGAGGGGGAGAGAGAGGGAGAGACAGAGAGAGAGAGGGAGATAGAGGGGGGGAGAGATAGAGAGAGGGAGATATAGAGAGAGGGGGGAGAGAGAGGGAGAGACCGAGAGAGAGAGAGGGAGAGAGGGAGAGATGGGGAGAGATAGAGAGAGGGAGGGTTAGAGAGAGGGAGAGAGAGAGAGAGAGAGAGAGAGAGAAAGAGAGAGAGAGAGGGATAGAGAGGGGGATAGAGAGAGGGAGAGAGAGAGAGAGAGAGAGGGAGTGAGGGAGGACAGAGAGACAGAGAGATAGAGAGAGCGAGAGAGACAGCGAGCGAGAGAGAGAGCGATGTGGACAAACATGCAGCCCTGCAGACACACACACACACACACACACACTAAAAGGTGCCTCGCACAAGCTGCATTTAAAGAATCAATTAACAAAAAGAGCATGAACGTCCACAGTGACCTTTCAAGGAGGGACATTCAAAGAGCAGCTCTCGCTCATGGGGAAAGGAACCTTCCAGAGGGTCCTGCTTTAAAGTAGACTAACATGCATATTTACTCACCTGCACACACACACACACACACACACACACACACACACACAGTCCACGAATGAATGAACTGACCATGCCAGTGAGATTCAGGTGTGTAAAGTGTAGGTGCGTCCTGCTATTCACACCTCTGGAGCGACGCATCCCTCCGTCCTCACGCCCCTCCATCCCCACACCCCTTCACAGCTCTCTCTACCACCCCTCGTCTCCCAATTAATCCCAGCAAAACATGTCTGATTGAATCTTTTCAAGCAAATCCACCGCTTAGGCTTTTTGTTGGTTCACTCCTTGTCAACATCCATTAATACAGGCCTGTAATTCCCCTGTCTGGTCCATCTTAACGAAATATGGACGGAGAACGAGAGAGGAGAGGGAAGGAAGGATGGGAGGAAGGAAGGAAGGAATGGAGGAAAGGAAGAGAGGAGAGGAAACCTCCGCCATCGCAGGCCGATCCCACTGTTTCAACTTTAATCAACTGTACGCAAGGCCGCACGCCCCCCCCCCCCCCCCCCCCCACCCTTTACTCCCCATCCCTCCCCCTTTGTCTCTCTGCCTCTCTCTCCCTGCCTCGCTCCTTCTGTAATAATGGGCTGTTTGGAATGCAGGAGGCGAGCTTCACATCAATCATTCGCCCCAGTCGCCTACCCACCCCCCCCCCCCCCCGCCACCATCTAGCCCCCCCCCCCCCCCCCCATCGCTGCAATAAATATGCAAATGAGACGAAAGCCAGTCACATGGTAATTTCAAGCTCGGCTCACTAGTGTTAAAAAGGGACACAATGTATTAATTGCCAGCGGCCGTGTCCGAAGAAATCCCATTTCTCTGGGGCACTGATTACAAAAGTGTTGGGAGTGTTGGTGTGAGGGGTAACGCGCGTGTGTGGCGTGTGTGTGCAGGTGGGCACGTATGGGAGTAGGGGTACAGGGGTAGCCGATTGGGAAATGGAGGTTGCACTGCTAAGGAATGACGAATTACGAAACATCCTTCTGGGTGAACTTCTCCAGGTGACAACGATGTACGTGTTTGTAGCAGAAGTCCAGTTTAGTCCAGTCCAGTCCAGTTTAGTCCAGTCCAGTCCAGTTTGCCTTCCCACATGCAAACACACAATGTGAATGTAAATGAGAAGCGAATGTGTGTTTATGTCCTATACCTGAACAGTACGCACACACACAATCCCACCACAAACATGGTGGTGGTTCGAGCTCGCTACACAGCTGGCTCTGCTAATGTGAGATTATGTCGCGTGGAGACCCAATTATCCAGCATTGATCCCCGACACCTCCCACTATGGCTGAGGGAACACCAATGAGCAGAGAGACGCACCAGCGGCCCGCTTGGGCGCATCCGCATGCTAATTCACCAGGGATGGATGATCGTCTCAAGGTTAAGGTGAACCCTTTCTGCTGGGTCAGATGAGGAGAGTGTGTACGTGTGTGTGTGTGTGTGTGTGTGTGTGTGTGTGTGTGTGTGTGTTCAAATGCTGGTTAGTGTGTGCTGCATGGCATCTAATTTGTCCTCGTAGAAGCTGGAGAATCCACTTCCCCGTCTATCTGTCTCAAACACACACACACCCAAAAGCCAACCTGACAAATATTCAATGGCAGTAAACGGCAGTACTCTGCATGAGGAATTCATCCTAATTTGCTTTGTCTGCAGGGAGACATTTCAGTTGGGGCTCCTGCCAAAGCACTCAAGACTGCCAATAGACCAATGACAACAGTGTAAACAATAAGACAAGCAACAAGCTCATTGTGCTCTTAAGCTTTGTTGTGTGTACATTAGAGAACAAAAAACACAACAACAAGGACATTAACATCAGTGACAATGATGCAGGATGAGGAGGAAAGGCCTATGAGTGACAACACACCATCATCTCATAACAACAGCATACCTTAAACACTCATTGGGCTGTAGTGTGACACATAGAAATACAATACATAGATTGTTTTTTTCCCCCTTGAGGAAAAATATTTTTACACTCTGTCCAAGATGGCCAGTGTCCATCTCCCATAAATGATGGTCATAAACTTGATGAGCTGCAGTGCACAAAGGGGAGCCGTCAGGTGACGAATGAGGGCAGCTTTTGAAAGCTGCCATGTCTGCAAAACATTTCCCTCCTCGATTTGTCAGCCATTTCTGCAGCAAATCATTAAGCAGATCTAGAAGGTAAAGCTCCTCAATACTAAATGCCCACATATGGGCTGTTGTGGATGGATGGAGGGAAAAATAAAAAATACATTTGAGCCAAGGATCTAAAAATGTACCCCGCAATAATACACCACATAAAAAAATGACTACAAATGGAACAAAAACAACTTTCTACTAACCTTATACGACTTAAAGTAGTCCAGTTGATCCAAGTACACAAAGTATCCTAGCCTCCAAAAATGATGTCAGGGCCTATTTCCATCCGTTAACAGCCAGAATCCCCTAGGTGCGTCATTCTGACTTTTCCAAACGCATTAGATCAGTCGCTCGTGCTCAATCGTTAATTGCTCGGGTGTCCTTCGGAATATCTTTGATTGACACCACGTTTGACCCAATGAGAGCTTCCATGCCCTGTCCATAGCTTTCTAAAGCCAACCAGATGGCTCCCAAAATCTGAGAGCCACATTCATGTTGATGTGTGATTATTATATGACATTATTATATTATATTCTGAAATACTTGTACGCTGCTACGCGTACTTGACCGATCAGAAAGGTTCAGCATTGCAAGCCACCCCCCTCCCAAATGTTTCACCAGATCAGGGACTTATTGGTTCCTGCTTCCCTGGGACACCATTTAGACCTGGGTCCCTGCAGTGGAACCGCTGCTCTAAAGACGTTCCCCTTCAAACGTCACGATAACGCAGACAGGATGTAGAGGAACACCCACCCACCCACCCACACAGTTTAAACAAGGCAGAAACCAGTGGCTACGGTGAATGATGGAGGGCAGTTTCTTAACAGGGGTAGATGGCTCACTTTGGTCCGCCATTGATTCGGCACTGAGACCAATGCAAATGCGGGTGACAAAGATTGACAGTGACTCGGCTACCTTCCCCAAGCCGTGAGCATCGGCTACTTCATCAATGTTTTCTGGACTCCGGGGCTAATTTGAATGTGACTGAACCACTCAGTGGACAAGACAGTGACTGAGTGGCTCCATTCAAAGCCATGGCTCAACAACTCATTAAGTACATTAAATCGGTGTTTACAGCGCTTTGTCCAGGGTGGAGACTTGCAATGCTAATTGTGTCATACGAAGACGCTCTTTTTCATGTTTTCTTTCCAGCTGTATTGACAGAGAGAGATTACACAGCCTTGTCAGTTGCACGATTGCCTCTTTTCACCTGTGATCCATTTCAGGCCCATATCAGCAAACATACGCACATGTCATTCACGGCTTACAAATACATATTCACAGAAATTACACCACTACTATGTTTTTTTTCTGTTCACTTCTTCAATGGCGTGACCCTTAAGGGCATTCGTACTCTGATAAACGGTCCATTTGAGAACCCTGGGGGGGAATGTCATCCTGGGGGTGACAGGAGAGAGGACCAACACTAATTCTACATGATGGCTTCCCCCATACCTCCAAAGCCCCTGACCCCCCCCCCCCAAACCTCCTGGTAAACCATGCCCAATATGATGACTCCCATCCCGGCTGGAGGAAGAGAACCACCCCCCTGATGTGGTGTGTTTCCCCAGGCTGAGCCCACAGTGACTCCAAGTGCAGTTGAGGGAGCCACTCCTGGGCCACTCCACTCTAATCAGAGAGGGGGGTGGTGCGGAGGGTGTGGGGGGCCGGAGGGGAGAAAAAGCATCTGCATCTAGCTGTGATCACAGGCTTGAGTGGTTCGGCCCACATATAATGCATGTAATTGAAATAAACAAACAAGGGCTGATGCAAAATAACACGCTGGCCCCCTGCAAATCCTGCATATCTCAGCTGAAGAGCGTGCCGTCCATGTTATTGCTGGTGTGCGGGCTTCACAATCACCATTTTTTTCTTTTCTTTGTATACCCATTGTGAAATAACACTGTGCAGGACCTTGTCTTTATCCTTTGAAAAAAAAAAAAAAAAAAAAAACATGAATATCGCTGCGACCGAGGCGCCATAGTATATAGCGCTACAGAGTCGTTGTGGTGAATAGGCGGTACTACAACACGAAATCCTCTCCATGTTCCTTTTGCTTGCATGAAATTGCAGTGTTCCGTTCTGTTTCCTAAAGGAAAGCAGATGAGCAAAGGGGGGGGGGGGGGGTCTCGATGCAACATGTTTTGGTGACTCACCTCAAATAGACTCATCTCAATTGCCGCTCATTTCCACAACGTTGAAAAAGAAGAAGAACTGAACAAACACCAACAAACAACAACAACAAAAGACTCCCAACCTAAAACTCATCATGTTCAGAATACCTCCAGCGAAGGTTGAGAGGACTGAGGTGGAAACACGACCATTCATCTTTCTGGTCTCCCCTGTCTTCCACATTTAATGAATTACACTTCCATGTAATTCTAGAAGCCAGTCTACTCCATTATAAAGTTTGGCAGGGGTAAGAAAAGATGAAGAAAAAAAAGGAATTGCAGTTCTAATTAATTATTTTCCAGCTTTTGTTTCTAATTAACTGCATGGCTAAGCTACTAGGCAAAGGTGTTGCTTAAGCTGCAAAGGGGTGTGCCTGAATTATATGGTTTTACCAATTGAGACACACCCACTGAAGCCCATAAGTGACACACCTCTTCCAGGGGAACCTGCCACCCTCCCCCCCCCCACCCCCCCCCCCCCCCCCCCCGCCACACACACACACCTTCCTCAACGAAAAACCCTCGCCCATGTCACAGGCGTCAGCTTATCAGCAAGTAAATAATATGCTAAACTTGTTTTTACTTTTACCCAAAAAAAGCACAATAAGGGTCACTTCACAGAGTGTGTGCGTTCTAACTATGATAAATGATGGTGACTGTCATGCTTGTATCAAGAGAGAAATCATATATCACAAACAACCACAGCTGGCGAACAGTAAGATGACAAGTGCACCCAAAACCATGCCTAGACTACTAAAATATATGCGCTGAACTTTGTGTCAATGCAAAGTATGCACAACACAAAATGCCATGGGAAACACATATGGTGAAAACCCACAACTGGAAGCACGCACGCACACACACACACTCTCACACATATACACACACACACACACACACACCTCAATTTCCGCTGTAATCCGTCATCTTGCCTATGGTTTTAATTCCTGTTAACTGCATGGTTGCATGCGGCTGCTTCGTTCATTCTAATGGAATTGAATAACATCGCTGCTTGGCTGCACTCACACAGGCCTTCTTTAATTGGAATGAATGTATTTTTTTTTATAAAGGGAAAAATATTCCAGCTGGATTTTTTTCTAGGTTTAAGGACAGTGAAGGACCCTTGATATGTTGTTGGGGGGGGGCGGGGGGGGGGGCGCACCTTTAGACGAAGTTGACTTGTAGTTGCCATGTCTACTGAAACTCTGCTGGATACCAAGAGGTTCATGTTTATTCTGGGAAGAAAGAAGCTTTCAGAAAGTTTGGTCGTCTTAACTGATCAAGATGCCGTGACCAAACATCTTAAACTAACTGGGGGGGGGGGGGGGGGTGTCTGTGTTCTGGGTCAAATCATCTTCAAATATGATCGTCTGACTGACATCACAGGATTCACAATCCACAATGGTTCAATCAACATCAGTAAGCCCTACACAACCAGTGCTTATACCTTCAACTTTATCGTATGTGTATCTATAATATAGATTCTATAGCATGTCTGTGTCTATTCACACGCACATACACCCTCACACACACACACACATACACACACCCTCACACACACATAATTTTCATTGGTTACAGGTAAGTAGCTAGCTGGAAATATGTACCATAGTTTGTCTGTTCTTTTAGGGATGCAGTGGATACTTAACAAATGACACAGTACTGACTGGCCTTGTTTGTGCCTTTCCTGCACATTCAGGTTACTAACTCAAATCCTGTCAACACAACATATTCAATACTCATCAGAATACAGTATTAGTATGCGCCACATCCATCCTCACCAAAGTAAATTAATTGTCTAATGGCTTTAAATTGATTAGCAATGTCTCAGGTTTTAGTCACAAATCTCTCCCTAATCCAGGTATTCCCCTCTTTGGATAAGCGGGGGATTGCGTTAATTAACAACTGCAGCGCGTGCCGACGTACAGTAACACGGCAGTAGACACCTGGAGCTTCTGTTCCAACATGACACGGTGATAAGGGCTGCCTTGCAGCTGTGCTCTTAGCTGCTCATACAAATGCACTAGGTACGATGTTGCACTGGAGTCTACTCTTTACCTAAAAAAGGCTTAACCCCCCCTCCTCCTCCTCCTCCTCCTGGCCCTCCCTACCTCTACCCAAAACCTGACAGTGTGTTTACCTACCACGTTTTTTGTTGTTGTTGTTGTTGCACAATAATTAAATGAGGTTAGGTAAAGGGGCTTACTTGTTCTAATATTAGTTTTTGGTGTGATGACATTAACTGTAAAAAAAAACCTGTTTTTCTGAGTGAATTCAGTCTGCTTATATTGTTGGTGTTAGTCCCACCACTAGGAGGCCCCATTCTAGAGGTTAAACTTTAGAGGACAGGTCAGGGGACTAGAGGTAGAGAAATCACATCAAGAAGGCTAATCCTAACCCTAATCCTCAATGTAACCACACTCCACTCCACAATCCATGAATCTCACGTCAAAACCCAACCAAATTTCTCTAACATTTTTGGTTTCAAATCTAACTTCTTAGACCTCTAAAACCTTAGACCTAACCAGAACCCTTAAACTCTCATTTGATTTACATCATATATCCTTGAGCAGCAGTAGCAAACATGACTTAATTTGGAGCAGATAGAGAACTATGTTTTAGAATGAATTTGTACAGCTTCTAAAGTGGAAACGTCAACACACTTTTAAATATGCAGTCCCTTTTGCTTTTCATGAGGTGAATAAGCTTGGCTTGCAGATGCCACCACAAAGGTCTTTGCCCTCTGAGAAATCTTCCTTGGACGTTTCCTCTCCAAGGACATCTTCCTGTGCAGATGCCAACATGAAATCAAACGGCTGCCTTGTACTTCAGTGTCCAAGGTCACCAACATACCCATATATTCACACCAGGTTAATGACTCATGTTTTCGTTCCTGCACTGTATTGTACATTGTTAACGGCCATAAGGAAATAGTATGAGTGATGAGCACCGTTTATCCCAGCCTTTTGGAAATGCTGACAAGTACGGTTCTCACTGGCCAATCAGAGGGTTGCTCTCCTATATCCGTTTATCTGCTTATACCCATTTATAAGTCAGCACAAAAATAATTTAGCTTTACAGTCGGTGAGTGAACTGTATGTCTGGACGCAACATCAGCTACTCGGAGAAAGACAAACTAGAAAAAGATTTTGTTTTTGTTTTTGTTCTCAGCCAACCAATCAAATTGAATTTGCGTTCTTATGTTTGGTCAAGAACGTTCCCAGATGTGTTTCATTTGATTGGACGGCCACGAAGACGTGCTTCCTGTTTTTGTGCAGTTAGAGCTGCAGCTCGTCCCGCAGTGACGAGGGGGTTCTCAAACTATGTTGTACAGCAGACCCAGCAGGTACAAGGGCATGATGACCCCCCCCCCCCCCCCCCCCTCTATACAGAGGCCCCTCTCCTTTACCTCTCCCCGTCCAACCTATCCACAGCGTGGATATTCACATGACTACGCTCAAGAATTTAAACCGTCATTTAAAATCGCTCAATACAGTTGAGGTGTGTTCATTTGTTTCTTTTTTTTTTTCCCAACTTCACCGACAAGGTCGGTTTAGAACCAATAGCCGATGCCCAATCAATAGGAGATTTGAATTTTAAGAGCCATGGTCCCAACCCCCTCCCCCACTGCAGGCCTTGGGTGGTGGCATGGAGCGTTAACGTCTTGGCTAAGCCGCGGGGTTCAGCGGAGTCTTATATCCCCACCCCCCCCCACCCCATTAGCCCCCCAGCACCCCCACCCCTCACACCATCTCTCGCCTGCACTCCTCAGTCCTGGTTACCTCTCAGGGCCATGATTAATTCATGGTGGATTACGGACTGGGGGGTAGGGGTTGAGGGGGTCTAGCAGCATGAAGGTTAGTAGGAGATAAGGGATACTTTCCCCAGATACAGGCTACAATCCCCATGCCCACAACGCTCCAACTGGAACCTATGAATAATTTTACATTCCCGTGCCAGTAAACACCTGGTCATTTATTAATTTGAATACACACTATTTGGCCTATTTCAAATCCTTTATGTCACTGGAATATGCGTGATAATTTTGAGCCAGCAATTTTGGTGCTCTTGTTGCTGTGTGCTAGTAATATCCGAGCACTTCATACAGACTGGTATTCTAATTATGTGTTTATGTGATGATACTAAAGGGACTAATTCCTGTCACTTTACCAAAACTATTCCTTGTGTGTTTACTGTATCTCCAACCACAAGGATGACCGTTGTGGGAAGGTTACACAAATTATTATAATAATAAAATAATAAAAAGCTATTCAGTCCTGACCATTAACACTGAAACAACTGCTTGAAAGAAATCCTCCACAACCTCAAGAAAGGTAATAAATTACATATTTTAATAAATAAAAAAATGTAAGAATCTGTCAGGACTGTGGGGGAAAAAAAGAAAAGATATATCAGCATTAGTTATGAATTCAGTTTCTAGAATTAAAGAGGGACTCCCTCTTGTGTTTGGCTGCAGTCACTCTGGCCACCATTCCTATTACAGAGTGAACTAAAGTCAGCAGTATTTCCTTGTTATTCATTTTTTATACACAGTTGAAATCGCAGCCAAAGTACTTCACGCTCTATTGTGCGACAATGAAACTAACGTTACTCAAGGAGGACAAAAATATTGTAAAACTGTAAACTTGGAAATTTAATGCATTTTTTGTAGTGGGTTCTGACTGGAGTTGAAACCCATTGAATGTGTGTATAATGCTGAAATGTCAATCTTCACCAAGATTTTAATGAATGTTAAGCTCTGTCAATGGAAACTTACCTCACTACATCTAATCACTATCAGTCTTTGATAAGGAATATATACCAAACTCTGTCTCCTCACAATGCAAACAATGAGCAACCTATGAATAGAGATCAGGAAAGTCCTTGCCCCAACTTACTAAATGCACCAGCTGAAATATCATAAAGTTGCTATCAGATCAATTAATACAAATATATTTTCATTCAAATTGTATATTTTCTAGTTTTATTAGAAACACATTTTTTCCAACATGTTGTATTTATACAGTGAATGGTCTAATATGCACTGGAGGTCACATAAGCTTAGGTTTATTGGAACAATAAAAGACATACCATGAGGGTTTGATATTCAAAGAAAGTAGCAGCTGGTTGCTGCATATTTGACCATCAATTTTAATAGTTTGGATTCTCCTTTAAAGACACAAAAATAAAACCTGTCTAAGTATGTCATATTAACAATTTTATGAATGCCGTTCAGCAGACTAAAAAATTAAGAAGTAAATTTCTTCTCAGCATGTTTTTTTTTTTAAACACTTACACTTCGTCTCAACACTTTCTGCAGATGATGGTGCAAAGCACTTTTACAGTATTGTGCTATTTTTTTATTTGGCAACTGTCTACTTGTGAATCTTTTTTTTTTTTTTTCTTTTTTTTTTGTAAACAACATCTTGTACAAACTAGCACAGTGAACCACAACCCCAGCAAACGTGTTTGTCTTCATACAATATAAATAAAATCAATACAAAAGTTTGGTTGGTTGCTTGGAACATTTTTATATGGATCAAGAGGTTCTTAAAACATAGTTTGATACTTTTAACTCCTGAATTAAATATATTACGTAAACAGTTGACTGTTTTAAGTCCCTTTCAGGCCCCCATTAAAAGATTCTTAGAAGGTAGAATTCATGACCAGTTCAAGTTCTCATCCATTCAAATAAAGGGTTTTACAATCCATATATTGTTTTAGTGATTGCCTTTTGAAGGCCAACTTTCAGATTTGGTGGAATTCTTGAACCAAGAAAAGTAACTAGTCCAGATGGAAGAAAGAAAAAAAATGTATTTTTCCCTGGCCTTGAGAAACATGTTTAGTGTTGAAAAGGTTGTATAAGTGTCAATATGGCAGAGCCTTCAGAGGCATAGAGGTCTGAGGAGCTTTTGAATAAATACAAGCGACATATCGAGCGTCATAAATAGAGTCCGTCATTCAGCCTTCTTGGTGCCAGTGGCTCGGGTTACCGTTCAACTAACCGGCCTTTCCTTTTTCCTCTGTAAAGCAGTAGAGTCTTTGACAGTAGCTAATGATATTTCTTGTGTTGGGGATATATTACTTGTTTTGGAAATTGTGTGTTTTTTTTCCCAGTGATGTATGTTTAGAGGTTTGTCGCTGTGCTAGGCCACTGACAGGTGTCAGGAGGGGTCACAGTCATGGAGGGTAGGGGCTCGAGGCCTTCGGTTCAACAGTCTCACACACACAAACGTCTTTTGTGCGCCCCAAAAGTCCTTGTTGGTTTTGGAAAAAGCAATTAAAACATCAACACAATACCAAGGTAAATGTTTACAACTACATTGTCCAGGCCGTGTTTTTTTCTCACCATATATCTTTCTTGCAAAACAAATCATTTGGGGGGAAAATAAATAGATGTAATAGACTCCCCCCCAAAAAAAGAGGTTTCTCTAACCTTGGCCCTACCGTTCCCCTTATGGTACAGCATGCTCATTGGAGCTACCATACAGTGGCCTCGTTCATTTCCGAGTTTTGATGGGACATATGGTTGTTATATCCGCTGCCATTGAGGGACAGTGAGGTAAAGGGCGGACTGGGGCCAAACACCTCCGAGGACATGCTGTGCAGGGGCCCCGGGATCCCGGGCTCTGGGCTGGGCGAGTCCCCCGGGTGGTGGGACATGATGTCAGAGAAACGCTGCACCTCGCTGGAGGGGTGATGCCCTGGGAGAGGATGATCCATGCCCCCAAGCGGGGTGCCCGTAGGGCCTGAAGAGGGTACGAAGGGGAGGTCTACTGGGGTCTGTGCCTGCGATGAGGGAGGCCCCTGGGGAAAGAAGTCATAGTTTCCTCCTGGGCCGTAGTACTCGCTTTGATAATCTGAGGATTGACAAGAAAATCAAGGTTAGCCGTGTGAGGAATGAGTGTGAGGAAATAATTGTCAGAGATGTTGTGGGGAAATCCATTGAATATATATACGTCGCCTGTGGTTGTGTGAGAGAGAAACCCTCGTTGTGCCACATTAGTCAGAGAACATGTTACACTTAAATCAACGGTTGGAGAGAATTATTGATATATATATCAATATATATATATATATATGGGGCATTTAATCAGCAATTTTGAACCCTGACCCATTTCGTATTTAGGCAGAATATTATTAGACATGTAAAGTCCATCACAAAAGCCCTAGTTCTTTTGAAATCGTCCAACACCCACAATGAGGCATAAAACAAATGGATTATTTTGTTACGGTTACAGGATGCTACTATTTCAGTCTCATCAATTAAATAAAAACAATTCACAAATCAAACATCTTCAACTATAGACCTGCATTAAATGCAAATGTCAGCTCTTTTATTTGCTAAAATGTCTAAATAACCTAACATCTGCATACTTGGCAACAGTGTACTACAGTATCCTGCCTATGATATCAAGTTTTTCTATTTGATGGGAGAATTATGTTGAAAAGCATTTTTAAATCACCTTCATATTATGCCTTTATTAGTGAGGGGTTCATGATATTGACCAGTAGGACAGTATTGTTACTTGAAGCCCACATTTACCTTTTGACCTCTTAATGATGTATAAGTTACATATTAATAAAACTGACACCAAAGGCAGCAGGTTGATGGACAATAACAAATGGTAATGAGATACTGATATACTTAGTAAATATCTTACAGAGAAGAAAAAATAAATGTTAAGTTTCATATTTATTCAAATTAACAGTAAATGTGCAATTGAGGCCAATTACATTTATTGTAATAGCGCATTACACTCATGCAAAAATGTATTATTTTTATTATTTTTATTTCCTTCCACTTCTTCGCTTTTAGTTTCCTTCAAAATATTATCAGTGTCAACATTATACAGCCTAGTACTTAAAGCTGTCATGTATGGTATTTTTATATTTTTAAACACGCAGGCCTATTTTATTTTTGTAAATGTTGAATTACTCATGTAAAGCCGGCAGGTGGTAGGATCATTTTAAAACTAAAACCTATCTTGATAATGTTACTCAACAAGCATTTAAAAACAGCACTCGTTTTTTTCCGCTTCTAGACTATTCCAACGTCCGCGCGCCCATCTGATAAACCACGATAGTCATCAAAGGCGTCCTGGGCTCGCGCGACAAATGGAAACAGCGTTTGGCAGACACGTGTCAAATTATTCCACATTTCAAACAAACATGTGAAAATAGATAAACCCCCTCTGAGACACGTCAAAGACTTTTCATCGTCGTTCTTACCTCCGTAGTAAGAGAAGGGGCCGTTTGGAATTAATTCCCCAGGCTCGAGCCGGTCCACGAGTGTTCTCATTCTCCTCGGGCTGCGGAAGAACGCGTGCCGTCTCGCGCCCAGAGCGCTCAGTTGCTTCATGCGCCGCTCTTTGGAGCGCCGGTTCTGAAACCAGACCTATAGGAAGCACAACACGTAGGCTGTGGTTAATGCAATGTGATATATAGGCCTAAGAGAAAATAACGTCTTTCTGTAATGAGATAGTTTCATTTAGAAGGCTCAGACACAGCTTGTGATCAAAATGTCATTGACATAATCTATGCAGGTATGGGAACAATTCATTGACAGAAAAACAGCAAAAGTACAACATTAAATGACCTTAGTCTAACCTAAAACCTGTGCATGCTTTTATCCCTAATGCTTATGAAACATATCTTTTTTTCCTCCCCTCCAAAATTAATTAAAAAAAAATACATGTTTGACATAAAAACAAGAGTCAATCACTTTCGTCTGAGTGTTTTTGTACGATTAAGGCCATTGTTTTGTTTTAGGTAACACATAGGGCGGAATTACATGTGCTTTTCCTGCCTGACGGTCAAGATTACTCTGTGGTGACGTGATGGAGCGAAATTGTATCGCAGTGACACGATTATTCCTAATTATCATAATTTGGAGAGTCTGGAATCAAACCCCTTTTAATGATCTTTTAACCCCCCCCCCCCCCCCCCCATTTACCCCAACCGACGGGGGCAGCAGGAGGGCCTTAGAATCTCAAATTAATACTTAATAGGAGGGTTGTTACAGATATATTAACATGCTCTGCCTGGGTTATTATTTTGTAATCTATGTTCCCAACCCTTGAATTCTTACTGCTAATTACAATCTTCCTTGGTGCCCTTAAATATCCAACTTCGCCTCTTTATTAATCTTGTAAATCATTTTTCTTTCCAGATTTGTCTTCCAATCCCAAATTAATAGGTATGGTGGCACAACCCCCGCAGCACATTAACGTTAGACAGTGATTTAAGTAGATATTATTATTTATGTGGATACGAAATGACCAACAAGCGTTGGAAAATGAGCCTAATTTTCCTGACTTTATCCTTAATTCTACAAGGCCAAGATCAAGCATGCAAGGGTAAATCGTTAAAGCCCTTCAGTTGAATATTGTATAAGCTGGACTGAAATAGCTTATATTGGAATTAATGGTGGAATAAGTAGCCTATTTACAAGTTACATGAATATAGTCTAACAATACGCTTACCAACAATATGATATATATGATAAGTAGGCGAAAAAATAAACTTGATACATATCTTATCTCGATTATCCTATCTAATAATTTATTATAATGTTACATTATTATTATCATTATTATTATTATTATTATTATTATAACAATTTGGTACTACACTTGGCAGCAAAGTCAAAAAATAATATTCTGAAATTATCTTACATTTCAGGATAACAATGATAGGCTGCTTGAGGACAGAATGGAACACCTAATTGAAAACTCCTTATTAGATTAAAGGGATAAAAGGTTTTCTTTTCTGCTGTTTCCACTTGGCTGAAGATGGTCCCAGCATGGTTAAATGTGCTCCTAAAACGTGATGGCACTACTCTGCCAAGACTCCCAGTCCCTCTCACCAGTCTGGAGCCAGTTGGCAGTATTTAACTTGTCTTGGAAGCCAAGTATCAAAAATACCCCATCTAAATGACCCTTTCCAAATAATCCTCGATGACAGCCAATGTTTTGCTCGCTGAATCCCAATGTGACATGGGGCAATTTTAGAGAAAAGCCCCGTCTCTTTAAGAGCAGGGAAATGAGAAAAGATCTGATGAGGCCTGTTTTTGGGGAACTGTTGACATCAGCCATGATGGAGGTGCCAACAAAGACCCCATTCTGCCCCCCCCCCTCCCCTGTTTTAGGCTCGGGCGCTTAGGGAGACACTTTCCATAAAATATAAACTGCTATATCACACATTTTAATGAGCGCCTAACCCTGAACACCAAGAAGGTGAGCCCCCCCTCCCCCAACACCACCCTTTCCTCGCGACTCACCTAGCTGCTTCATTCAAACAGCTGAAATTGAAAATATATATATTCCAGTGGCTTTAAGAAGAAGAAGAAAAAAAAAGAAAAAAAGAATAGCAAACGTGTGAATTCAGTATTATCTGCCGTGATATAAAGTGGACTACCTGAATCACTCGCATGTTCAGCCCGGTCTCCTGCGCGAGCTGCTCTCTGATGTGTCTCGTGGGCTTTGGCGTCGCTGCAAACGCTGCTTTCAGAGTCTCGAGCTGCTTGGCTTTGATGGTGGTTCGAGGTCCGCGTCGTTTCCCGCCCAGGTTCTGGTCGTCGTTCTCGTTGTTGCCGGTTTCTTTGTCCGATAAATTGGCTATTTCAGAATCCTTAACGTCGTCCTGTAGCTGGTCTGGAGAATCCGGTGATAAACTGGGATCACTGCATGCTGTTACTATGAGAGAGAAAAATAGAAGAGAGTTTTAGAAGGTGTGAACAATTAAATGGAGACATTTAATTAAATTTTGTCACCAAACAGTAAATTATTGGTACATTTCAATTTAATGTTTGTCATTTTACATGAAGGGCTATTTAAATTTTTGTTTTGTTCTTATCAATGGAATCACATATGGCCTCAAATCAACACTGAGAATATTTTAACTAAAAATACACGCATGGGATATATATATATATATATATTATATATATTTTATATTATTAAAAACATCTAATTGCTGTTTTGAGCACCTTTTTTGTTATCGAACCATTTAGCTATATTTTATTATAAATAGGCATCTGAATGGGCTATTAGGCCACATCTGATATACCTCCAGTCACTGAAATGATGCATGATCATTCCACTTCAAAGCGTTGGGCTGAAAGCATCACATTCATCACAATTTAGGGTGAAACCCTCCATATTATGAAGCCGTTTCGTCGTACCTGAGAGAAGGTTTGTGTCTTTTGCATTGCTGTTGCTCAGGTAATCTTCTTTGCAGACGAATTTGTTCTCGTCAATGATGTAGAGCTCCTCTCCGGTGGAAAGCTGCTTATTGCACATCATGCATGTGAAGCAGTTGAGGTGAAACACTTTACTCCTGGCCCTCCGCACCAAGTCATTGGGTGAGATGCCTTGTGAACAACCTGCACACTTCGTACCGAACCGCCTGGAAGGAGAAAAATATGAGTCTGTTATTAAAAAGCATTAGAATATTAAGATCGCAAGGTCTATGCAAAAAGTTCAGACTGTAGATATTATTTATATATTTGTATATATATAATATATTATTTTAGAATGAGGCTACAGATATTTTGAAATAACAAAATAACACGGATGAAAACGTATTATTATTATTTATTTTTTTATTAAGACTTATCTTTAATGTTGAAATTAACCGTCCATATTGTGTCCTCGAGAAAATGGCAAAATAGGCCTAAACGTTGCATTGTTTTAGATAACTCCTCTCTTTATATGGCTAAAACATACCATGCTTTTAAAGTAATTTTTCTAAAGTATTAGATTATATTTATTTGCTATATTTGTAGCTGACTGATACCACATACTAGGCTACTGCAATACACAATGATTGTTACAACCAGAGATGATCCTAGTTGTATTTTGTGGAAGGCTTTGGAAGGCCTAATGTGTATTGAGATTCTGTACACTAATTGTTGATTGCAAGTCTGTGATTCCACTGTCTGCCAGGCTTGATCTTTTAGGCTGGTTTATTATTTAAATCAATTTATCACGTATCCTTCACTCGAGCTGTGCAAACACACATATCTGTGCAGACAGCTTCACCACCATCCCAGTGAAGTTGATTCTAGAGGCTCTTCTAGTCGTCTATATCTTGTAAACCAAAGTGTGATTTCCTTCTGACCCCCTACCGAGATGGAGTACACACAGTTAATGCCCACTGTCCTTCGTTTAGCATTGAAATACAAATTAACAACCCTTTAATTAAGGTGCCCTAATCAAAGCTTCTGATCGCTCACCACATGGACCTAATAATTCACACCTTTGGCACAGAACGAAATGTATTTGGTAGCCTTTTTTGTGGAAACACCAGGCCTACACTCCATTATGTAAACACCAAGCGGGCCCAGTTGCTGTGTTTTTATATAGCCTAATCTATGGTTGCATCCTTTGATTAATTCATTACTTTCCTTTCGATGCAACTTTTTGCAGAACCAAATGAAATTGTCCTTAAAAAAAAGAGAAAAAAAGTTTTATGTCTTTTTATACCCTAAAATAATATAATGTAAGATTAAGATACATGAATGTAGTATTGCAAAGTGCACCTTTGTTTTGTATTAGAATTAGACCTGATTTCTTTCTACATCACATAACAGAATCACCAGTAATACGCACAAACATTGCAAAACATAAACTAGTGTTACATGTGATGTGTTGCAACTGAAGCCTACCTGAAGAAGTCGTTTTTGCAGTATAGTTTCCCCTCTCTGGAAAAGCATTTCTCTGTTAAATTGCATTTACACTCGCAGCATTGCACGCACTTGACGTGCCATGCTCTGTCCAGAACATTGAGCAGGAACCTGTCCAGGATGGGCCTCTCGCACCCTGCACAGTGCACCATCGTCTTTGGGATGTGCACCCACAATGATACCGTGCTCTTTACAGGGTCCCGAGTTCAGGTTCCTTTAACTCGACTAAGATAAAACAAATCAACACTGAAGACCGACCATGGACTGCTTTCCTTGCGTGTTTGGGTTCCTTAGACGGTCGGTTGGAGGTCCCGGGTCAATGTGTTGGAAGTATGGGGTCCAAAAGCAGGATGGCGACCCTTGCCAAGACGTCCTCTTGGTGTGAGGTAGAACCAATATCTTTGGCTCCTCGAGATTCAGAGATTCAGTCCCTTTGGATCCTCTCCCACACAATGCATACGCACCTGTTTTGAGCCAACCAAATGACAAAAAAATATCAGCTCCCTTCTAAATATGAGCTAAAGGGAAAGAACCATGGCCAGCCTGAAGTCTCCGTGGTGTTCAAAGTGAAGCATTGGACGGAAAAAAGAGAGATGTCTGCCACTCAGGACGACAAGATGCATCTAATAAACTGGCTTCACAGCAACGCTGTCACACAGCAAGACGCGCGCGCCTAGAAAGAATTCACTGTACTCTGACATGGCCGCTTATCCAATGTCGCGCGCCTCGGCGGGAAACCAAAATGATAAAACCCCAAAAATATCTCAAGAAAAAAGTGTCTCTCCTTCTCCTCCTCCGTTGGTCCTGGTTTTTCTTTTTCGTTTCTAGTTGATGGAAGCGTGGATCGACGCTCTTCCTTCAGTCCTCAGTACTCTGCATGTTCCTGAAAGCGCACGAGCCAGCCTTATTCACGGGCTCGTGACGTCACGCGGAGGCGAAACCCAATCAGCGGCTTCTCCATGCAAGTAAGCATTAGATATCCCTGCAAAGCGGTGCACTCTGCTGCTTATTGGGGAAACTGAAGATAGCAATTGTCCAAATGTTGCCTGAAACTGTCATATGGTTTGTGCATGTGGATGAAGAGCAGAATCAGGAGGACCTTCTGGGTAAAGTGTGTCTCTTGATCCATCGTCTTCTGGAAGATGGACAGCAGCATGAATCTCTTTCCAAGGTAGATATGCGCATCTTGTCCAAGATGAAGCTTGACAAGGTGATAGGAATTGTTTGATTCAGATTCAGAATTCATGCTCTGTGTTTCCATTCGCATCTGTTTATTTCATATTAATTTCATTTAGAGGTTTACCTTATATATTGTTTTTCTTGGCTTGGCAAGAACAGAAAAAGCATATTTTCATCAGGAACGAATGTGAGTTTGACATGAGTTCTGGCTGAGCTTAAACTAAAGACTGTATTTTCCAAACCTGCTTTAAAACATGGAAAGGTTCAGTTTGGTACTGCGGAATAAGGAGATGTGAACATTTTCTACATATGGACGTTAGTAAAATAGCAGTAACTCGTTTTTCTACGGCCAATACTTCAAGGCCAAGGCAGAAATTTGCAGGTGGCCAAGTTATTTTCTTGGGATTGTACTATTTTATACTTCTGCCACTTATACTGTGACAAAACTTGTCATATGGCATAGTAGTCCTCTAATTTAATTCTATACCATTCCAAAATCAGCGTTCTCTTTGGTCTTAGTGGATTTATAACACGAAAAAGGCTTCAGAGTTGACAGGTTGTTTAGATTATTAGTTATAACCATTATTGAAGCCTTTTGATAGCCCACAGAAGTGAGTGTCGTATGCTTGTATGTAGTCTACTTGCTAATGTTTTATTTGTTAATAAACAGCAATTGAATCTATATAAATAAGTTCAAATTCAGCAATAGAGACTGCAGCCTATATGTCTAATTTTACACGGCACTGGGGTGTCAGGTTCTCTCACAGGGAAATTTAACTGTAAAATGTATGACAGCCTAATAAATGTAATTTAAAACAATAAAATACGTTTTAGTGGCTTTGTTGGGAAAAAGTGGTGATGAAATGGTGCAATTGTATATCTGGAGAGAGGTGGTGGTGGTGGGGGGGGGGCGAGGGGGGGGGTGGTTAGAGTATGAAAAGTTAAACAAAATACAACACCATCCGAAGGTGGAAGTCTGCACTTCATCATGGGAGTCGCACCTCGACAGGGGGTCCCTCTTATGTCACATCACCCCCTTCACCCACTTCTCCTTAACTATACATCAAACCTTATGCCGCGCGCACCTCAAAAAATTGGCACGTGCCGCTGCGGCCTGCTGATTATATTCCCGCCGACGGTATTTTTTTGGTGTGTAAACGTTCCAGTCTGATATCCAGAATCAATAGCAGGCCCCCCTCTTCATGCATATGGGCTGCTTCTCATGCAAAACGGAGGACCGGGCTGGACAAGGCCGCGATCTGCCCCGACACAAGGCAAGATGACAGCTGCCTCTGAGCTGGGGGGGGGGCTTCTTTTCACTGCAGCACCCTTCCCATGACACGCGGTGTTCTGGGGGAGAATAACAGATAAGAGATGCACACACACAGGCAAACACACACACACAATGTTTTTGTCAGAGCCGGGTTGCACATCGCAGCCCTCCCACGCACGAGCCAGCGTGCCTCTGTTAGTGAAGTGTGCTAGTGCAAAAGAGCCTTTAATTGGCTCTACAGCAAATGAATTAAAGGCTTCTCCATCATGACTGAGAAATATTTAAGTGTTTTAAGAGTTAGGACACCACTTTTGCACATTTGCAACTTTCAACACAGCCAAAGATAAGGTAACCTAGTTAATGCAAATTATTTGTATTTATTATTTTCATTATATTCTTTCGGATACTCTATAATAGCTTATAGTTTAGTCCAAAAGAAGTGTTACAAGGTTAGGCCTTGAAATAGACTATAAGAACACACCAACACTCATATTTGTTACAACCAAACGTTATTTCCAGTTCTACAATACAAGATAACTCGATATGTCACTGGGGATCATCTTTTACCAATGAAAAAATATGGAACAATAATCCACAAAAATGAATTAATCCGTGAAAAAAAAGTCAAATATTATGTTCTGCGAGGCAATGACGTGATTAAATAGGAAAAGGGTTTAACTTCACCACTATGTCATCTGTTAGGGGATATATTTTAACTTTCCAGTTCAACGTATTTTCGTTTCTCAACAAAATATTATAGGTGAATTACCATTTTATTCAGAAAAAAATGTAAGTTATCATGTGGCTATAATTAATATTTAGAACTTTCAACATGTTCAAATACCCACTGTACTAGTGGAAGTCTTTCCTATTAATTGTAGTTTAGTTTATACTTTAGCAGTCGAGGTTAAAGCCTATTTCTGTACAGACTGAACAGCTCTTGCTAATTTAGTCTAATTAGAACATTTCTATGTTTTGTCTTGTCAGTGGGATAGCTCATTTCTTAAGTAAATGTGTAGGCCTATAACGTCTGTAACATAAAGTGTGACAGACAGGCCTACTCTCTAGTGAAATATATGTCTGCATGGAAAAAATACTAACTGAGATTTGTGCATCTTGCCTACAGATTTTACAGGATTTTTATTTATTTATTTATTTGGGGGGGGGGGGGGTGTTACAAAACGTTTAAAATCATTTGTGTTCAAAGGCTGAAGACTCATGAGCAGGTAGATCATTAGATCATTAAGCTGAGATAATGAATGATTATGTGAAGATGCATTGCCATCATTCATTTGAATCATGAAGTTTGTTTACCTCCTGCAGGTATCTCAGAGCTCAAATGGAAAGAATTGAATTGTGTGCATTGTGAAAGTAGGCCTACTGCCTGTATTTATATTTATATTTACATTGTATTATTGCAACATGATTTGCACTAGCATCAGCGCATTGGAGTGACACTAACACACAATTTTCAGACGGGGTGAAAGCTTAATTTAAAAAGTCTAAATCGTTGTGCAAAGTACTTTATTGACCCTAGACGTTATGAAATAGGTATCTATACAAAGATATGGGTAAAAAAAACTGGCAATCCCTATTAAATCAGGAAAATACTAGTTTCTCAAATAGTTTCTCTATTTCTTTTTTTCTTTGCATATAGCTGCTCACACTGTGTGTGATGCTCTAGATGACCTTAACCCAAAGTGGAGAGTGTGGGCAGTGGACTCTGTGATCGCTGGCCGTGCAGACACGCCGTGACTCCAGTAATAAAGTGAGAAATATTACCTCTGACTGGGGCTTTGATCAGCTGAGCGCACCGGGGGGGGGGGGGGGGGGGGGAGGTTAGGAAGCACGGGCCCCCTCTCCCCACCCCGCCGCGCGCTGCCCCCCTGTTGTCTGCTGGGGTGTGAAGCCTTGGTTCTGATTTCACAGGCGGACTCATCTCACGTCACGTCATGAACACTATATTGATTTTTCCCAGATTCAGCCTATTCATGTGTTTGTGTTACACCTGTGTAATTCGTTTGGTTCATCATTTGAAGGGGCTCCATAATAAGATGACAGAGAGAGAGAGAGAGAGAGAGAGAGAGAGAGAGAGAGAGAGAGAGAGAGAGAGAGAGAGAGAGAGAGAGAGAGCGAGCGTTCATTTTCATCAAAGTTTAAAACTGAGAAGCAGGACTGTAGGCTACAGGCTATTTAATGTGAACTTCATGAAGATGAAGCTGTACGCTTTAGAAAATAATGGTCAGAATAACATTAAGTATTGCATTTTAATTATATATAATAAAACGATCTTAAAATGTAACTCTTCGTTTCAAACATGCCAAAGCCACATAGACCATATCCGAAATTATTTAACAATTGCCAAAATGTCTATAGAGGGGGAGAAAAACACTGAAAACATAACAGTTGGGAAATCCTTCTTTAAACTATTGACGAAATACAAAATACGGACGAAATTTGCTTTTTAAGCAGGAAAAAGTCACACAATTATATCTTACAAATCCCAGATTTATACGATAAAGAGCAGGGCGGTTCACCATCAGGCATGTGATTTGATCTTATTCATAAAATGACTATTTTCGCAGCGTGCACGAGAGAAAGGCGGGCACAAAGGCATGCGAGAGCCCGCTGTCACTAACCACGAGCCCAAACACTGCGAGCGCGCGCCACGGTGCTTGCGCTGAGGTGAGAGGCTGTGCGCGTGAAGGAAGGAAGAGGACGCTTGAGAGACCACAGTGATTAATCCAGCACAAAAAAAACACCCACCTTGACCCAATCTGGACCACGCATGAGCATAATGTTCACGAGAGCCACGTTTAAGAATAGAAAGAAAGAAAAAACGACATTTACAAATTGGTACAAAAAGAAAACAACATATGGCTCATGCTATCTGTAAAACTTGGGAGGTTCTTGGAACCCAATATGCCAATTTTGACCTCCCGGGGCCACTGACCAGAAACTATATAAACATTTTCCTGACTTTCCAACTCCAACGCAGCATGGAGAGAGAAATTCGATGAAACCTATAGATCCCTGCTGCCCGTCCATCTCTGGAACAGCTGCTGCCTCTCCCCTGACTCGATAATCAAACGCTGACACCACAGAGCTTCTCCCATGCAAATACCCCTTACTGCCTCACCATGCAATTGTCTACAACTTCAACTATACTTAAGAATAAGCGATATCACTATACTTCCAGCGTTTGCATGGTGAATCGATTCTGATATCCAGTGAGTTTAGGCTCAGTTGCAGGCCCAGACTGGAGCAGACATCCCCCATCTCACTGTCATTCTCACATTACAGTCGTTGCCTTTAACGCTAGGGGGCGAATTCCATCCAGATGGAGAAGAACTCGTGTTTTTTTTGCTGTGGGACGATTCTAAAGGTTATGACTTCACTTCTCTCTGTACTCATGGCCAGTTATGTTTTTTCTTCTTCTGTATGCATTTGCATTTTTTATTCATAGAATATCTTACAGACCTCAGCAGTAGAAATAGTCCATATTCAACGAACCCATTTAATAACATAACTATCAAAATAACAATGATAATTTAGGTGTGAATGCATATCCACTAAATAATATCTACAAAAAACGGAAAGACCTTGTTAGGCCAATGTGGACGTGTGCACAGCCAATCAGAACAAGGGACAGTGGAAATGGGGTTCTAGTCTTTTGAGGGCCCAGTTCTAGTTCTGGTTCTAGATTAATGGTTCCTCGCACTTATTCTGCAATAGGGGTGAAAGGGGCCAGGATCACTAATGATTAGAATATAATGTGTGGTGATAACCACTCCCTTTGCTTTGATATGATCTGGCAGTAGGGATGCCCCAGGGACACCCTGCAAGGCTGGAAACAGGCAGATAGCCTCTGCATGGCAGCATGCACAGCCCTGACCGCCTCTGATATCAAGCGGCCCCGGGTTGAATTAAAATACAGGGACCCCATGTACGATAACTGGGAGATTTATTTGGCTCTGTCCATGATTTATATTTGTCCTTCCTTTTTTTTGCGAGGGAAAGGAAAATGTGCACACAAAGGACACAGTCAAGTGCTTATAGACTTGTAGGCTATTGTTAGGGCTATTATTAAGGCTATTTGTGAATGATATTAGTTTTAAACATCAAATAATAATTATTTAAAAAAAACTCCTAGTATGATTTTTTTAAAGACAAAAGGGAGTCGTTTGGAGGAAATAGAGATCGTGCTGAGGAATAGCATAACTGTAAGTGGCCGGTAGCCAAAATTTAACAAGAATGGCCTGTTCTCCATTTCTACTGACGAAAAGCCTACATCTTCACATAACAAAAGTCTGTATTAAATACCTGGAGACGCAGACCATGACCAAAGCCAACATAAGTCCAGTAGACATCTTAAAATCATTATCAAGATGGTAGTTTTAAACAAAGTTATACTCTTCTATTAAACACAGGCTGGGTATATAGGAAAACAAGCACTGACCATCAATATATATATATTTTTTTTATCAACTCAGCATTCCTAAAGCTAATGACACTGTGGAAGTACAGCATCACTATCAATATTCTCTGATCAATAACAACGCCTCCTTTCCAAACTTGAGAGAGGGTGTGTGTGTGTGTCTTGCTGGACTGCAGGCACAGCAGAGAGGGGGGGGGGGAAGGGAGGGGGGGGGGGTCTTGCTGGACTGCAGGAGATGCACAGCAGGCTCTCCTGCACTATTCATCTTCATTGCCTTTTGTGTGCAGAAACAGCCAACCCGTGCATAAGGTAAAGCCAGCATCAAAGCCGGGGTGGCTTATTTTATATCCTATAGATCAGGAGGGAGACAAAGCTTTATTTTCGCCAGGAGAGAGATATTTTACCTCTGCCTTACGGTTTTATGTTGGAGAGGTGTCAGCCACAGGAAATAGATGGCTAATGCATAGGCAAAACGCGCTCTGGCCCGGCATGCTGCACGTCAGCGGGTCCTCGCAGGGGGAGAGGGCCAGGATTTAGGGCCGGTGGAAGCCGAGCATGAGATGGAGTGCTGGGAATATAAATGTATTTGGTCCCCCCCCCTCATATTCACGTGCACAGGCGCAAACCACACACAAACACACACACACCTACACACACATACATACACACACCCACATACACACACACACACACACGGGCGCACACACACACACACACACACACACACACAATGGCTACACATTCAAATATAGACAGACTGGAAGAGACTACATACTTTACCCCTAGGCCTATAGGCTACATGTTAGACTCTTTAAAATATGCGATTGCTTTAGTAGCCTTGAATTCAGTTTGTTTTGCTATGCAGCAGATAAAGAGTTAACGAGATTTACATTGCTGCTCCAAAAACACAGCCTCCCTGTCATATTCTAGCCATGTTAAATAGAAATCTAAAGAAGTAATTGGAATTTACTGCATACCTGAATAACTGCATATAAATAAGCACACATTTCATTGGGGGTTCACTGACACTGTTTGGTTGTATAAAACTGGCGCATACATTATAATACGTGGAGAAATAATCTTATTTTGCACAAGGCTCGCGACGTGCCTGGGATTTCGTCCAAATTACGAAGGATTCAAACAAGCGTTTTCAATTTATTAAACCTATATGGGCCACATTTCATCTTAATGGGACAATTTATTTCCGGGAAAGGATTATCGGCGGTTGTTGAAACTACAGCAGTCAGTAAATCTTCCAACATCCACGTCATTTAAGACGATACAACCTTGTTTATTCCCGACGAGCACGCTCGCGCACGCACACGCCCGCACGCTCACACCTCACACACGCGCACGCGTAAAGAAGCAGGTTCTTTGGTGGGATGATGCCAAGGCCTCGAGCACACACCTCATCTCAGACAGCGACGTTGACATTGGCAATGACTTCCAGACAAATTCTTCAATTCTAAAGCACCTTTCTGGCGGTCTGCATGCGCTTACCGAATTTCGTCAAGGAGGACACAAATCCCCGGGAAGGGATTGGCAGTCATGCACAGGTCTCCCTGGGCCTGCCGGGCTGGGGATGTAAAGTGGTCGTCAGAGGCGCGACCCCCGGTCGAGAGGGCTCAGGCGGATTTGGAGATAATGACATTGCAGCCTCTGTTAAGATTCACATTAACCATTTCGCGACATGACCCCGATTGCCTTTGTCTTATCCCATCCCCCTGTGTCAGAAGTCTCAACGGCTATGGGGGGTTTTGTCCGCGATCCTATTCAAAACACGAGACGAGCTGAACAAGGATGGAAGCGTCTGCACTGTCAGCAGAGGAAGGCAGGAGAACAGAGACATGGTGATGAAGAGATACACCGCAGTCTAACACCAATAAATAATAAATACCTAAATAAAAACAGGAGGAAAAAAAAATCGATTTACCACACAAAAATCCATTCAGGAAAGCAAGACAGTTGTCATTCATAGACCACACGATCCAGTTCCATTCTGATAATTGTCTCTGCTTTCTGGGAATATATATAGACAGGCATGTCACCAGAATGCCTACACCAGTGGTCCCCAACCCTGGTCCTCAGGACCCACTGTCCTGCATGTTTTAGATGTTTCCTTGCTCCAACACACCTGATTTAAACGAATGGGTCATTATGAAGCTCAGCCAAAGCCTGATAACGACCCTTTATTTGACTCAGGTGTGTAGGAAGGGGGAAACATCTAAAACATGCAGGACAGTGGGTCCTGAGGACCAGGGTTGGGGACCACTGGCCTACACGACTGCAGTATGTATCTTATTCATTGACTGGAAGTTCCCCTTCCTTCAAATGCCCCACTGCCTCTCACCTGCTGAGCTTCCAGAGTAAGAACAGTAGGAGAGAGATACTAAGTTGTTTCTTTCTGCTCTGAGGTCTCTCTCCGGGGATGAGACCAAGAACCTGTCCCTTTGCAGGGCAGATTTATCCACTGTGTGGTTCCTGGATGATGGGAGCAACAAGATATTGCTGTGTGTGTGTGTGTGTGTGTGTGTGTGTGTGTGTGTGTGTGTGTGTGCGTGTACGTGGATGTGGGGGAGGGCTGCAAGGTAGGGTTAAGAAGTTTGGGGAGAGAGAGGGAGGAGAGAGGGGGGGTTGATGGGAAAGGGAGGAAGGCTAGAGAGTGGGGTGGGGAAGTGAGGTTGGAGGAGTCAGGGGTGTTTCAGGATAGACAGAGACATCACTGACCTGCTGGAGGGCAGGAACAGGGTTTGAGTGGCTGGTTTGGGAGGTTGAATGAGGGTTGGAATGAGATCATTCAGATTCAGATTCAGTAGTGTTTGAATATGCAGGGTACTTTGATGGGCTAAAAGGGAACTGCTTGGGAACAGGTTGACATGGGGAGAGAGGTTAAGGATGAGGGTCAGAGGAAGTTGCTAAAAGGTTAGAATTATTTTCTTTTTTTTTAGGAACAAGATATTACGATGTATTTTTTTTATGAGTGTGAGTGGTATTAGTTCATGTTAGTTATAAATTAAGTTAATGGACCTCGAAAGACTGCCGTTATGTACGACTAGTGAAAAATGAGTTGCGACAGAGCAGGTTTGGGACTGTTGTTGGGTGTAGATGTTGGTGATATTCCAGTGTGCTCAGCTCAACATGGGTGGGAGCCTGCTCTGCCTACCGATGAGTTGAAAAGGTGAGGAGGTCACGACCTTCCGGGGGTGTTTTACGACCGAGAGGACAGGGCTGATTTGTCATCGCTGGAGCGTGCCGCTGGCATGTTCACACCCTTGAGTTGCAGGGGGGGGGGGGGGGGGGGGGGGGGGGGGGGGGGGGTTGGTGGTGGTGGTGGTGGGGTGGGGGGGGATGAGGAGGAGGGGGGAGGGGCAGGGCAGAGAGGGGTGAAGCAGCGTATGGAAGGAGAAAGGGGAGGAGGAGGAGAGAGAGGGGAGAGCTGTAAATTAGCAGACGTGGGCACGCTGGCGGTCAGGGTGCTCCTGGGAACGGCGACCCACCTTGAACCCGCTTCCATCCCCAGCTGAGTCCGTCATGGAGGAGGTGAGCTCTGCTTCCAGTGATGTCCAGCCCCAAGACCCAGCCCAGGCATGGCTGTACACTAACATAGTTGAGCTGGATTTAAAGACGTCAGTGAAAAATCAATAGTATTTTCTATTCTTATGCTGTGCAGAATCATTACTATACAAGATGGATGAACCGCGCTGAAGAAAAACCCGCAGGAAGACCTCTTTAAAGCCCCAGCTTTTCCCTGCTTTCTGTGTATTTCGTTCAGTCGGATCCAAAAAATGATCAATCACGCAATCATCACCGCAAAACTTGGCCTGTTCACCGATGAAGCCCTGTAATTAGGCTTCATCAGTAGATGTTTTAGGACATCCCATGGCCTTCCTGCTAAGGCAACAGACAATCAGATACGTGTCGTGTAAGATATGTTCTGTAGCTACTGGGGCCAATTAACAGTTTCCTAAGTACAAAGATATCCCAGTGTAGCATGCAGGGAGTTTGCTGGAATGCGTTTTCCTTTGGGTGTGGGCGGGGGAGTTAAACACCCCCCCCCCCCGCCGCCACCCCCACCCCCCCACCCCCCCCACCCCCCTTCGTTCACTAATAAATCATGTAAATCTCTTATTACTGGAAGACAAACATGGGGCCAGATCTAATCAGCATTAGGGATCTTCTTATCAGATCCATTGGTGGGATGATCACACACACAAACCCACGGTAAAGAGCCATTTGACCCTTATTAGTTGGGCGACCATGGGAACAGGCCATTTGTTGCCCATAACCACGTCTTTACAGCGGGGTTTGTGTATTTGTCGTTTCCTTGCACGCACGCACGCACAAACACACACACAAACTCACATGTTATTATGCATTGGTTACAGGTAAGTAGCTAGCTGGGAAGATATACTGTATTTTCTCTATCCTTGCAGGGATACAGTGGACCACTATGAATCAAGCAGTAGGCAATCCACCAGGGTACCATCAATGGGAATACATAGCAGTTTTCTGGGTTACTTTGTATTGTAATACATGCATTGTATTCGCAAAGGAATATGCGAGTTAGTATTTGAGCAGAATTAACAAAGGGAAGCTGAATAAAGTGTGGCAGAATTTCTCTGAGGGAAGGGATGAGGGGGGGGGGGGGGGATAATTAGAATGAGATGGGAGAGGGGTGGGGGGGGTGTAGTTGCGCTGGATGTGAAATCTAATTTCTATATAATGTCATTCAAATCCCATTTTCCAGGAGTTGTATTTGAACTTGGATTATCAGAATCATCAGGGCGTGAATGTGGAGAATCCCTGCTCTTCTCTGGGTGGAGGGACGGATGGTAGGACGGTGCGATGAATTCTTCAAGTTCACAACTTGAACAGAATTTCTGCGAATGATTCTCAGGCGGAAAGAAAAGATGAAATTCATTTAGAGCGAGATCAAAGAAAAGAGGGAAAGGAAAAATAGAGATGAGTCTAGCACGCAGGCAAACACACTGGGACTGAAAAATGGGTATCTATGAAAAGGCCTTTGACCAAAACACTGTTTCCATAAAACCGCTTAAAAAAAAAGAAGTATATGTTGGTTGTCGTTTTTACGGAACAGTTTTAAACTGGAACCCATCAAGCTAGAGACCCACAAACAATAAGAATAAACATGGTGGTAAATGATATGGCACATATTACCCTGAAGAAAACATCTAAATATATAAAAATTCATTCAAAGTGATCCAAAATAGTTAGGTAATAGTAAATGGGTTATTCTTTACGGTCGAATGAATGCCACAAACATTTACTTTTCAGACATTTGGACACATTTAGTATGAAATGGAAAAAGAACAGGAATCTGTAAGAGTTTCTATTTCTAGAATTCTAGAGTTCTAGCAAACAGTATGTTTTGAATACACACAAACACTTTTAACTTCCCTTTCGAACTTAGGGAGACCCACTTAACAGCTTTAACAGAATTCGTTTTTAAAATGTCCGGACAATTATTGTAAACAAACAAACTTTTGAACACACTGGAAATCGCTTGACCAGTCTAATGAACACTCATAATGACCCAATATAGTTGCTGCCCCACTTCAGCCTGAGGCATTTAAGGCCGACCGCTTTGGCTGACTGATGTGCCTTATTACCAACTGAAGTTCTGCGGAAGTGTTCACTTTGCATTTTATGATTTCCTTTCCACGACCTGCGACCCCCTGTCTCACTCCGCTGAGTCTCCGCTCTCAGTCTAGCTCGGCGGGATGCTTCACCTACAATAAAGTCAACTTCAAACTACACTATAAAAGGCTGCTAAAACTAAGAAACCCCCCCCCCCCCCACCCCCACCCCCCCCCCCCCCCCCCCCCGCCCCCCTTCAATCTCCCAACGCGTCCCTAAGTGACTACACCCGTGTTCACAAGATTCCATAAGCCCGTATCTGCCGACAGACGAAACGTCTGCAGCCTGCGGGTCCTTCCTGCTGCGGCAGGCGGAAGTGTGAGCAGCTGGGTGCCTCCATCCCCGCAGAGACGGAAGGGGCGCCTCTTCGGGAGGACGCCACAGGTGCGCTGCGTTGTCTTTCCACCGTGACAGCCCGAAAGGGCGACAACGTTACCCACCGTGGCCAGCCTGACTTTGGGGCTCCGCTATCGACAGAGTCCCCCCCCATGTAAGATACGGGGGAAAGGAATGGGGTGTGTGTTGGGGGGGGGGAATGAGGGAGCGGGGAATGGAGAAACGGAAGGGGGGTGGAGGCGGTAAAGACACGACACACTTATCGCCGCCAGGCGGGGGAAGGAAGGTGGTGACAGTCCGCGTCTTCCCGCAAACTAGGTAGGCGGGGAGGGACACACGGAAAGACGGGGAGAGCTTAGCGGAGAAACGGTGGCCCTTCCCTGGATCCTCGGTGGGGCTGATCTGGTCCAACCTGGAGACCAGACAGAGAGAAGGGTGGAGCCAGTCCAAGAGACAGAGAGCCTGACTCCCTTTCTGTTTGTGAAGTCGCTCAAGATGTTTCACATATTACTGTGTAATATTACTGTGTAAGACATGCCTGGAATGAAATATGTTTACATGTTGGTGTAGTAGGTGTAGTAAGGTGTGGTAAGTAATAAGTAAATTATACTCCGTAAAGTTCGAGAAGCATCACAGGGGTTTAATTCACTGACTAACTCAGTCTTGATCAACTAACACGTCTGGAAATATCGTTGTCTTTCAAATTTCCGGTTGTCAGGTTTCCTGCCTACGTACAACCTCTCCCCCGCTGCACACACACACACGCACACACACCGCACACACACGCACACACACACACACACACACGCACACACACACACACACACACACACACACACACGCACACACGCACACACACACTCACCTCTTGCATCTCCCCACCGCGTTTTACTCCAACAATAGCCCAAGCCAACACATCAAACACAAAACACACACACACACTCCCTCCCTAAAAACAGAAAATCCAGCGGCTGTTACGGCAACCGTGTTTACCATACCCATAATGCAGCTCTCAGATTTGTTCAGCACCAAGGAGCTCTCCTTATGTTGCGTGTATTTTACCCTCCTTCACCCCCCCCCCCCCCACCCCACACACACACCCCCAACCTCCCTCTTATCTGCCAACAAAGAGGATGGTGGAGGCGTCTCATCTGCAAAGCTCCCGCAAACCCTCCGATTGTTACAGAGGTAAGCATGCCAGGCGTTCCGGCGGTTTCCGCTGCTAAACCTGAGGACTAAGGCTACAGTCTCCGTTACGCTACCCCTAGACAGATACCTGTCAAATGTTCTCTGACACAATACCACAAAACTCAGATTAGGCCTCCACTTTGAATTTCTAAAGACTTCCCCCTCCTCCTCCCCATCTATCCTCCAGGCTTCAACACATACGAGTCGCTAGATATTTGTATTTATAACATTTTTTGTGGAGGAAAAAATAAATAAATTGCCAAATGAACAATAGTGTGCTATCATATCAGCATTTTGGAAAAAAAAGGTATAGAAAGTTATTGTCAAGTTTGTGTGCCTAAGGATCCATCAGAAAAAGGGTTTGAGCATAGTTAAGGCTTTAGGAGAGTTTTAAGGCTCTATCTAGATTGGTACCAGTAGAGTGATCTGGGACGAGCTCGGAGTTCTGTCAGGTGCCCCAACTGCATTCTGGATTCAACAAGAAAATGACTCAAGGACTCTGAAGCGCTGAATGGTTAAGATAGCGGCTGTTTAAATGGGTACGATGACAGGCTAATGTATGTCCTTGTCGCTAATGATTCATTCATTCACGTTCTGGTATTTTTTTTTGTTGTCAGAGAACGGGTGTCTTTTGTCAAAAGAAAAGCAACCTGTGGATTATATCTCACATCAAGGTTGAATCTTGTTTTGAATGGGAATGAATGTCGAGCCTCGACAAACATGCCCATTGATGTTGAAAAAAAAAAACATTCATCTGACGCGATTGCCAAACGCCACAGCGAGCGGGGGTGGTACAGTAGCTTAAATACCTGAACCAGTGACCCTCAGGAGAAACCAATCAATGGCTCGCACAATGAACTAAACTCCGTGTGCTAATTGAATTTCCCCTGGACATCGATGAGATTCCTGCTGTCAGTATCCGTCTGAAAGTGGGTTTACACGACCCAGTCAAACAGCCTCCTATGCAGTCAACAGATTCAAGGTAACATGGTCAGTCTCACTCTTAAAACAAATTACAAATGATAAATATATGTATATAGTGTGCGAATGTGTGTATATCGTTCTGTATACACACATTCGTACACTGTTTATTTATTAATTTACATCGATTTTAGATCACAATTTTAATAATAAAATCACAAAAAAAAACACCAAGACATGACTTCCGGCGAAGCAGCACAGTAGAACAGCTCGTCTACAGTTATTAGCTGGGACACAAGGCTCATCAGGCCAACAAACAAACAGCAGCCGTCTTTAAGAGAAAAAAAGGTTGTCGTCCAAATGAGAGTTGAGAGACCCAAAAACACATTTGATAAAGAAAGCCATTTTCTTAGCCGGACCTGCGGTACTGACCTGCAGGACCAGAGCTCACCGCTTCCTCATAGGCAGCGCGCCGTAAATAGTGAAGTTCCATTCAGAACTTTGAAGAGGCAAAACGGGGCCTTTAGGAAATGACAAAAGCATAACATGACAGCGATAAGAACATATCAGAGCTCGTTCGGCCCTCCCACAGAGGACCATGCAGGCAGGGGTTGTTAGCATGGGACGCTACGCTGAAGCAGTGTTGACTAAACAGACACACAAGCACTTTTTGTATACTGCGAACAAACTGAATGGTAATTTCACATTTTTAAAAGCAATATTACATGCTAATATAACCACAAGACGCCAGTCGGTAAAAGAAAATCCTGTAGTGTAGATTATCCAAATGCAAACATCCAACATTTTGACGTCTTTGGAACCCCCCCCCCCCCACACACACCTCCACCTCAACCCTAATTTAAGACTCAATAGATTAGGTCTAATCTCATGACAGAGTTGCTGTGTCAGTGTGTCCATTCAAATCAATTCAAATCAAGTAGCACATTCCTCATAACACTTTAGCTTGTGTTTGGTTGACTTTGTTTAAAAGTGACTGTAGCCTCTAACATCCATCCACTCAGGGGTCAGATCAAGTTCAAGGCAAACTGGCTTTTATTTGTCTCTTACTCTATTCTCTCTCTCCCTTATCTCTCCCCACAGTCTCAGTGGCCATAGAGAAGTAACAGAGCTAATGACCCAGTGCAGCTCTCACACACTTGATCCAGTTTGATTGACTGCTGGTGTTTCCTCCAGCCCAGAGGAGAACATCTAGCAGCTGACAGTGCTGCACAGCTTCAGGGAGGGTGGGGTGGGGAGGACAGTGGGCTTTGAACACCAGTCCACAGCACTCAGGCGAGCTGGCTTCAGTCTGTGTACATGTACGACTGAGATTGCATGCATTTAATCACTCACACAGTCCCACAGCAGTGGCATAATTAGCCCCATACACAACTTCACATGACACGCAGTTCTACTTTTTCCCCTTAATGCTGATGACTGCGTGTCCATTTTCCGGTGGAGAATGCTTCCTTCATATAGACCGTCTTATATTGGACACACTCCAACAGTCAGCGGCTTGCTTCAAGCCAGGAGAGGTGTGTTTTTATGTGGAAAACGATATCCAAGTGAAATACTACGGAGAGGTAAATCAAATATGTGGTGAGGGAGGTACAAATATCTAGTTTCCCCATTTCAAAGTCATTTTCCCTGACTGTTATTCTAACGCTCTTAATAACGGCCGCTTTTTATGATGTAATAGAACACTCAAGACTCCTGGACCCGGCTCCCCCAGGGGGGTGGGTGGGGGGGGGAGCGTGGGGATGCTAGTGATGGTGGGGGGTGGGGGACACAGACACAGTGACGGGGCCAGGCTCGCTAACAGTCCAGGAGGTGAGGAGAACACGCTTCCGCTGAAGCGCCACAGACCAAGCTTATGACCGAGGTCACGTTCTAATAAGCTTTGCATTGGTTACACACACACACACACACACACACAAGCAGAAATCGTTATTTCTGCCAGTTATAGGCAGAACCTGGCAACCCTGGTCCCGTGTCATTTACAGCCCGTGACCTCCAGCACATCTACATTACAAAGGAACGGGCGGTTCAGGAGGGGTGGTCAGGGGTTGAGGGGCTGGAAAGAAACCGAGCGAGAGAAAACGGAGAGAGACACGCGAGACAGGGATGGTGTGTGCTGCGAACACGCGCTGAATGTGAGAAAGAAACAGAACGACGGGGGGGGGGGGGGGGGGGGACGGAGCGAAAGAGAAAGAGTGTGAGGGGGGGGGGGGGGAGAAACATTGGATGTGACCAACAAAAAAGGAAAAGAGAAACAACAAACGACAAAGCTAATTTGGTGGTTATCCGGTCAGGCAAAGTGAATGAGGGGTGGGAGGAGGGAGGGTGGGGGTGGGTCGGAGGGGTGGGGGGGGGGGGGGGTGGTTATTGGGCTGTGTGGGCAGATGTAGCCAACATGTCTGAAAGCAATCAAACAAAGTCTCTCCCAGCCCTGCGCCTCATCACTGCACAAGGCTGCCATGAGGTGAGAGCGGCTGTGGAATACCGGGTGTGTTTGTATTTACGTGTGTGTGTGTGTGTCCGTGTCCATGGAGCCACTTCTACTCTGTAATCAGACAGCCGGACCACCGTAATTGCCTGCTACAATCTATCTCCAGCACCCCCAGCATGGCGCTCTCTCAGCAGAGTTAGACAAGGGGGGCCTGGTTCATTTCAATATGCTGCGTGCCGTCAAGTGAAATTGGCAGGGTAAATAGGAACTGCTGTTTGTTTCCTGCTCGCCGCCACCCCCCCCCCCCCCCCCCCACACACTACCTTCCCCAACCCCACCATACTCCCCCCCCCCCCCCCCCCCCCCGTCCAACAAACCTCCCCCAAGCCACCACACAAGCGCCACCACACAATGAGATTCACTTACACACTCAGCACGCAAACACACACCTCCAGAGCATATCCCTGAACCACACACACACACAACCAATGGCCACAAAAAAAAAACGCGCGAGGCAAAAACTAAGGGATAGACAAAGCATGGCTGGGATGCAATCCTCCCTGATTGGTGGGAAATGGTGGGGGAGGGGCAAATGAAAGCACAGTCAATCACAATGTCTTTCTTTTCTTTTGAGGGGGGGGGGGGGGGGGGGGGGGGGCGGAAATGAGACACACCAAATACACCGTGGTAAAAAGGACACAGTGGTGTGCTCGAAAACAAAGACCTTCTTGATGTTACCAGGCAGGTCCAGCTTTACCAGAGGCCTGTACTGTACTGTACTGCGTCTCAAGATCTGACGTTAACTAGGTAACTTCAGGTAAAACCCAGGGCTTTCTGTATCACGACGGTGGATCGATTGTTATCGGGTTCAGTCACCATGGTAACTCATATGTCAATGGTAAGTTCTTCCGTCTATCCCATTTCATAGAATGTATACACTGGTAGTCAAAGGGGACACAGTCAGTTCATAAAACAAGGCTTTGACACAAGGACAAGAGCTCAATCTACCTTCATGGAACGCAGAAGTTTCGAAAGAGAGACAATATTATGTTAAGACAATATGGCAGGCCTGACTTTTATGAAAAGACATCCTGTTCATAACTGCTATCGTCTACCTGAGAAAGCCTTGAATGTCTGAACAGGTAAGTTAAGTTAAGTTCCAACTCATGTTCAAATACATTTTATATGACAAACGATCATGGTTCTTTTCCAGTACTATTCTCTTTCGGTTAAGTCTTCATACTTTTTTTCTTTTTACAGGTTTAACTATATGAACTCTTGGCTGTTTTTTTTTTCTCCACTCAATTAAAAATCTAGACCTATAAGAAAAAAACATAAATTGATTGGTTTAGCCATAACAATGGATCTGCAGTAAATCAGAATCATGCAGATATATCTCAGATACAATGGAAGAGCTCCTCATTTCAACAGCAATAGTGGTACAGTGGCAAGACGATAAAATCCTCCCTCCATGATAACCTTAATATACAGCATGACAGAGTAAAATTACTACCCATGCGATATAATAATGTGAATTGGTTTAACAATGTTTTTTTTTTTTACCAAAATGTTCTTCAAGGTCCACCCAAAGTCTATTTCACTTCAGATTAATAGAGTTTTCTTTCTGAGGCTTTGTTTTTCCTTGTCTACGGGATTTAATTGTGTTGTGAGCCTGGTTATAAACTTCAGATTGAAGAAAGGACAGAGCAGTATTTTATATCATTTTGTCTAGGGCACTGCTGCACATTTATGAGGGTCCTTGTGTTTTTTTTTTTTCAATCAGCGATAACAGCAGTATTTGGTGACTAGCAATCCGAGAGACACTCACAATATTTGAACTCTAGGTTCAAAAGAGCTGAGAACCAAACTGCTTCATGTATTTTTTTTCAGTTTTTCTACGTTCAGTTGGCTGCTAAATGCACCATTTGAGACAGAATTGAGGCCCCTCTCCAAATAGCCACCTAACTGCTTTTTCTCAAATTACTTCTTATTATTTAGAAGACGTTTCGAGACAGTCTTTGAATTACAATGAGTCGAACAATTGACTAGACCTAGAACTCCATTTTTACTGCCAGGAAAGACAGCCAAACAATGTCAGACTCTTACATGTGCCTGAAAGGGATAAAGCATTTCATTTTACAGAAGGATACAGAACCATCTAAGGGCTAAATTGGAGGGCTGGGGGACACTTGTCAGAGGTGATGAAGGTTTCAAAATACACGTATGGAAGCAATTTTGTTTATTAGCGCCTAGAATGGCAACAATCACAGAGGTCAAATCTCTAATCCTTACATTTCTCAAGGGGCCATATCAGCTACTTAGCAAAATTGGTGACAGAAGTCATCACAAAACAAATGCAAGTTAAACCCTCTTTCTCAGCTTCAATCAATGTCATCCACAGCACAGGGCCAAAGCAAAACAGCACTGCATACTGTTCACTTACAGGCCTGGGACCATTTTCAAAGCTTTACTATGGTTGACTATCACATTCTTTCACCCATTCGATGTTATAAATGAGTAAGATCAGGAATAACATGGAAGACGTCCAAAATCTTCCGCCAAGTTCTTGCGTTGAACAGTTTGTGTTTCAATGCAAACATGTTGTTAATAAAACATTGAAAAGCCAAACAAGCTCACATTAAGGATAACTGGCAACTCAAGAGACAGCGATCGGCGTCAGAAATGATATTGCCTCTACAAATCTCCACAGACTATGGAGAATTGAAACAAATATATGATTCAATCAACAACCTGGATAGAAATGTAAATCGGGGAGAACCAAGACAAACCACAACTTGTCTTCTTTTTAAGTTTAGGGTTAACAGTTCGAAGTATCGTTTACCTGCCATGAATAAGGTTCACGTTTAGTTTTGTCGGATGCACCTCATGTTCTCCTGAAAAGTGAACAGGAGAGGAAAGTAGGTGCAAAACCTGAATGCCTGAAAGTGATGACCTGAACCTAGAGAACGGAAGGATGTGAAAATAACGTGGAGGCACTTAACAAGACAGGCCCGGCTCACCAGCGCTTACTGGAGCAAAGAGTAAGGACACTGACACACACCCTGAACACAGGGGCTCTCCACTGACATGTCCCATGCATAAATCTGCTGTTAACTGGAAAATCAATGCTACTTATTGTAAAACAATAGACAGCCGGGCATTGTAAGAGTGCCAAATCTGTGGTCACCACATTCAGCCCATCACAAGGCTTAAGAACTTTGTCCTTGGCCAGTTATGACCTTGCCTTGAAATATAATAGCTTGGGCCCAAAAGCAAGGCACTGCATTGAAATATTCATTTTAAATATCCATGCTAGACTATTGCGTAATGCCCAGTATACATGATTCCTTTCTGGAAATCTTCCAATGAAAAATGTCCCTTCCGCAGACGAGGTGTGTGTTTTCACACTTAAGTCCCATTCACACTAATGTCAGCCCGCCTGAGTGCTGTGGACTGGTGTTCAAAGCCCACTGTCCTCCTCCCCACCCTCCCTGAAGCTGTGCAGCACTGTCAGCTGCTAGATGTTCTCCTCTGGGCTGGAGGAAACACCAGCAGTCAATCAAACTGGATCAAGTGTGTGAGAGCTGCACTGGGTCATTAGCTCTGTTACTTCTCTATGGCCACTGAGACTGTGGGGAGAGATAAGGGAGAGAGAGCGAGAGAGACAGACACAGAGAGACAGAGAGAGAGAGCGAGAGACAGAGAGAGATACAGAGAGACATAGAGACAGAGAGCGAGAGACAGAGAGCGAGAGACAGAGACAGAGAGAGTGAGATTGACAGAGGTGGAGAGAGATACATTTACCACAGGCAGCAATAATGCAAAGCAAAGGTAACTGCACGGTCAGTTACATGGTAAAAGCAATATCTTTCTGAACTGAAGTTGCCCATGTTCCATCTGCTTGCATCTGCTCCCATGGAGCAAAACGCTATCACAGCATTCAGGTACATGTTCAACCTTTAACATGCAGTCAATTGAGAAAGCTTGCATTGAAAACACCAGTTCAGTTCCAACGATAAAAATCAACTCAGATTTGCAAGGGTCCAAGCGAATATCTAATTTCATAATTTCTAATTTTTCTACTTAATACATTAAAATACTTTTCACAAAAAAGGGACCTAGACCCAATGGAACAGTGCAGATGTTATGGCTTCCTGGGTTGTGTCCAATAACATCACAGCGCCATCTACTGGCCACCATGAGCAACTGCTTTTCTGTATGCGTTTAGGACTAAATACTGCAGTATTTCGATCAAAGAAAATATGTGGATCAATCTTACATAATTTTATTTTTTTTTCGACAACAGAGGCAAGCTTATTAAATAAAATATTATATCCTTTAAAGGAATATTTGGGGGAGGTACATTTTTCTACCCAGATCCAGTTAGCAAAACTAAAATACAAACCAACCACCCCAAAAAACTGATGGCTCTATTTTTTCGTCAGAACGGAAAACATATTTGGAGGAAAACCTTTCCAGATCATCCCAAAAAAAAGTCCTACCAAAATACACAAATAAATGCCTTTGTTCAAATCCCATCAGTGACGTTCGCCTCTGAAGCCCACTTCTTACCCAGTTCCATCCAGCCACATCTCTGAAGAGCTCAGACAGAATGTACAATCTGGCCATAGCATTCAGCACCCCCTAGGCTTGAAAGAAAGGAGGGGGCTTAGCCCCTAAGGATGTGTAATGGCAAATTTTTTGGGACTCATTTGGGGCTGCAGATATCCATTGTTTCAGACAGATCATAGATTGGTTCGATCACAAAGAGTGTGATTTTTCTCTGTGTCTTTGCTTGTAGCATGTTAGAAATAACTTGTCCATGTGTAAAACAATAGTAAATATTTTTTTAACAAAAAAAAAACAATAATTATTTGGAGGGGCTGAAGAACATTTTAGGGGGGGGGGCTAACGACGCTCCTGCCCCCACCTTCCCCCCCGCCTGCCCCCCGCCCCTCCTCCCCCCCCCCCCCACAGTGATCCCTGCCGCCCGGGCCCTGCCGCCCACCGCTGCCGGTGCCTAGCTCCACACCGAGAGGGGAATTTACATTTTAATAGGCAGAGCCGCTCGCCGAGCTGCCCGCTCAGACGAACAGCAGGGATCGCACCCAGCTGCTGAAGTTTCCCATGAACCCCCGAGACCATTTCTGGAGCACGCGGATGGGATGGGAAATCAAATGATATTTTTAGCCCAAACCGACTTCTTCATCTGTATATACTGTATATGTGATGCTTCATATACATAAACACACATGCATATAGATGCATATTTACTAATCTCAGAAACCAGAAGTCCGTTTTTTTTCTCTCCCCTATCTCTGTCATTGAAAAGTCAGATGTGTGAGACAACATATTTACCAACGAACCGCCCTTAGAAATGAGATTTGATGCTATGCCACCTTAGATTTGAAAGGAGATACTGTATGTGCAGATTGCAGGGTGCGTGTGTGTGCGTCTGTGCGTCTGTGTGTGTGTGTCTGTGTATGGAGATGACTGCAGCAGAGGGCTTGGCGTTGAGCCTGTGCTCACTGAAGCATGGCGGTTCCATCACAGCTGTCATTAGCCACCAAACAAAGGCCCATCCAGAGGAAGGGAAGGATGATGAGGAGGTCTGTCTTCACCACAGCACTGTCAGAGAGAGAGAGAGAGGGAGGGAGAGAGAGAGAGAGAGAGAGAGAGAGAGAAGGAGAGAGGGAGGGAGACAGCAGAGAGAGAGCAGAGAGAGCAGAGAGAGAGAGAGGGAGAGGGAGGCTCTCAGCCAAGGACATGGGTGGAGGTCACCAGCACAGCATTCTCACGGATGGAGGGGATGAGCTACTGGGGTTTTTTGTGTTTTTTTTACATCTATCCAGATACAGCAGATAAAATACTAAAGATACCAACAGAAACAAATAGGAAAGGAAGATGTATACTTCTTACTTACTTTTTTTTTATTATTTCCCATCCACCCTTTCCCACACACACACCTGATACGTCCAAAACAGCCAAATAAGCAATCCTGAGAAATTGCATCCCGTACACATGAATCACATGACCTAGTAGGAAAAGCTATGTAGGTAACTTCCAAGTCTGTTGTGTGACGTATTTCAGATAGCATCATGCTAACTAAAATGTTAATACTTTCTCCATGTCCCTGTTTACTCTGCCCCACTCCCTCGTGTTTCCCTCCCCAGGTTCCCAGCCTGTGTCACCCTAGAGAGTGTGAACCGGCACAGCGTCACAGCTCCAGGCGTGCAATCAGAAACAGGGTCCCTCCCCAACCTAATTAATAACTATTGAACACGCTAACAACAATCAACACTAATTAAATGCACGCTTGTTGACAAGGGTGCAAGCCTTATCAAAAGTAGGAGACGGGGAGGGCGAGTGTTTGGTGGGCGTGCGGTTGGGGGGGGGGGGGGGTAAACTGGGTCTTCTGTTTTCCGTAATTAGCTAACGAAGTGCCCCAAGGCCACAGTTTGAATTGAATTCATAGCGGCGACGCTCGTCGCTCTGTCTGATTCTCAGGATGGACTGGAGAAGCAGGACAGTCTCTCTGGTGTCTTGGAGCCGTGGGGACATCATGAGGACGTCACTGTTCCAACACTCTTTAGTCCCTCCTTAGACTGACCTTGTCATTGTTTCTTAATCATCCTAACACATGCAGGAAACCTGGGGAAGAGTTTCCATGTCGCAAAACTGGGATTTGTCAGTGGTAGGAATTTTCAGGAATATTCTGGGATTTTTCTGAAATAACAGGGATTTTTTTTTTTTTTTACATATTGTATTTTTCATGAAATAGACTGACAAAGTTTTAAATGATTTCATTAAGCAAGCATTGTATTGAAATTATGCTCTTTGTGAGCACTACACTAACAACTTGCCAAACCAAGCTGAAACCTATATTACTCTATTACAGAAAAACAATGAAACATGCTGTGTTGAGAAGGCAAGTTAGAAACTAAATATAAAAGCAATTTGTTATGTTAGAATTTGCCAATTATACTTAGCATGAACAAATACACTCGGTAACTACAATTACAGACATTGCTGAACAAAATTTGCAGCTAATGAATGCTTTCTACATTAGTCGCTTTGACTACTATAATAGCCATCCCCCTGGTCCCCCTACCCCCAACAAAAAAAGTATTAAAGAACTAGTTACTTCAGAATGTGGCTGCAAGGGTATTGAAGAAAGAGCACATTATTCCAGCAGTTCTTACACGACACTGGCTACCTGTGGTTTTTTAATTGATTGGTTTTTGTTCTGGTTTTTAAAACAGTTTTAAAGCAGCAACACAATATTGGGTTGAATGGCTCGGTATGTGGACTTGATTGTCTTGGGCACAACATATCAGTTTGTGCAAAGGAAGCATGAAAGAAGAATAAAGCATTGAAATGCAATATAACGGAATTCCCATTAGATGGGGCTGTTGTGATCGTGCCACAAAGAAAACATGTATTCAGCAAATAAATTAAAGTTTATAACTTTCATAATATTACACCTCTATTTAATACTTTCCTTACTAATTCAATGCACAAAGATAAACAGGGTAAAAATGGCACGTATGTGGAAAGATTAGCCATTGGAAATGCAAAAACACGTTCAAAACTTTCCAAACCCCATTCCAAACACTGTTTCAACACATAAACTGAATGAAATCAGCATTTCCGTTCACTGAAAGAGACAAAGTTAAGACTTCTGGAGCCCCCCTCACACCCCCCTAAGCCTGGCCTACTGACTGAACCACACTCAGTCTGTTTCAACTCCCAATACTGGGGGAGGTCATTCTGAGTGACAGCCGGGGACGGTACCATGGTATCGACATCAGCCGCCTGTTCCCATGATCAGCCCTCAATAGGCGATTGAGTTTGCCAGTGACCCTAAACAATTGCTGGGACAAACATCAACGGACTTCCCCTCTGTTGGCTTCAGCAGCCTCTTCCCCGCAACACACACACACACACACACACGCACACTACCCATCATAATCAATAGACAGTCAATCAATAGCCAGTAACCAGTATTGATGACTGTCCCGTCTGCTGCCTGTTCCCAGCGAGTTGGCTTGAGGGAATTTGAAAACACCCCCCCCCCCCCTCCCTCCCCCACACACTTGTTGTGCACGGCCCAACATGGACAGATGTACAGTATTGAATATGAGGACAGACACGCAAGCTTGGCCCTCTCTCTTTCTCTCACACACACACACACACACACTCACACACCGACCTTGCAAATCAACATGGTTAGTCCGTAATTCAAAAGAGCACTGCCGTTAAGCACTGCCTAACAAACCAACTGATGGGGGGAAAGAGGGGGGGGGGGGGGGGGGCATCAATTCAGCCTGCCCTGTATAGATGAGCATTTCTCAATAGACTCACAGTAGAAATGGCCCATGTTAGCCCAGAGGTTGTCTAACCTGGTCCTAAAGAGCTCACTTCTTGTGGGTTTTCACTTCAACCCAAATGTAACATCCCTGGTTCTGATACTAAAACCCTCAGGAAGGTAGATATCCACGAACAAGATGGGGTGAAATGGCCCCTGGGTTAGCCATTCATGTGGTTAATGTCATACGATATTTTGGGGCCCTTCGTGCTTCGTACCTTTTGATGGAGGGAAAATCCAGAGATAATGTAATAATCCTGATCAGCCTATGGCTTGGTGGCCTGGGTGAAGATGGCCAAAGGAAGAGAGAAATCTGTTCATTGACAGGATGACCCAAAAACATTTTAACTCTCTAACAATACTATAAAACAAAGAGTGATGGAAGTATACAAATATTATATTTATAGTAATTGAAACCTTTTTACTTCTCGCAGTGTTGCCACTTGCTCATGCAATATGCAATTAAAAAAAATATTGCCCAAAAGATTTTTGGGGTCACCCTAAACCTCATCCTCTTTTCTCCAAACCTCGGTTTAACCACGTCTAAACCAAACACACTGACATGGGGACTCATGTGAGGCAGGTTGGAGCATGGTGCCCCCCTGAGTGTGTGTATGTGCCCAGTGACTCACCAGTAGCATCAGCTGCAGCAGGTTCCCAGATCCAGAAGCTCATCTATGCATTTCTGAGAAGCACTCGGGAGTTAATCCAATTCGGGACACACCTGAGCTGCACTCCAGACCCCCGTCTCCAAGCACTGTGTTCCTGTCAACATCCGGCACGTTTTCTATATTCTACTTTTCCCCAATTTCCTGTCCCAGGGTACTCCAATCTCAAGGTCGCATATGGTCAAGAACGTTAGACCTAATTAAGTAGGTTTAACAAAGTTCAGAAAACAGGGATATCTGCGTTTTTGTAAGTACTTGTGCAATATACGATGAGGCAGAAGTAGCCAGCAAGCAGCCTTGAGGAGGAAGACTATCCCCGGGCTGGGAGACTAGCAGCTGGAACAGTTTGTGGAAATTAACGAGAATAAAATAAGGGATCACCGAGAGGCAGGGGACGAGTTTCTAAAACAAGTTCATCGTTTTAGAAAGTAAACTAACTAGGATGCGCTCCAAACATTGCGGCTCTCGTCTCTGATGCGGAAGCTTCATAATTACCCCCCATTAGAATCAGGTGTGCTAAAGCAGGGAAACGTCTAAAATCTTCAGGACAGTGGCTCCCTAGGACCATGGTTGCAGAGCCCTGCTCTATACTTTTGTTGTCACTTCTGAGTAGCATGATATATCCTCAGTAGAAAGCAAAATAGTTTCTGTAGACCCTAACGTTGTGTGCTGAACACCGGCTCTTTCAGCATAGTGAATTCAGGTCAGTGGAAAGAGAGCAGAGTGATGGTTTTGATCTATACCGGCCTGCCAAGAATGCAACTTTTCTTTAAAGTACTAAAGAAAGGTTTGCAATTAACGGCTGATCGATGGCAAAGCGTTTTGAGAATTTCTCCCTCCGTTTTCAATGCAACGCGCAGTAAAAGAACCTTGAACTCCTAATGGGGCCTGTTGTTTAGCGTTTGCATTTGCGTCAACGTTTCCCTCCCACATCAGACATGCTGTTTACAAGGGAATTAAAAGTATTTGACGGAATTGTTTTGGAAAACGACGCAGCGAGCTCATTTTGTAGATGTTCTCATAGAAATACACGTACAGGCATGTGTTTACTAATTGGAAGTGAAGCTCCCATCATCCAGTCATTTTCTATAGGTGTTCACCTACTGTGTAAACCTTAGATCCAGCAGAATGCATGCATGTGATTATTCAGATTGTGGATCAACAGATGAGGCCTTTTGTTAGCAAGGTCAGTCACCAAACAGAAGTCTAGGACTGGTTTGCATCGCAAGCATTCTAGTAATTCGCAATCTAATGTAGCCTGGTTGCTCAAGGATTATAATTGTACAGGTCAGACATACATTTCTTTTTAGATGGTAGGCTATACATACATTATGCCAAGTAAAATGTAAAACAGACAATGTTTACCTATTTTACAGTAAGGAAGCCTACCATATGTTATGATTTGTAAACTATTTTCCATCAATGTAGGGGAAACATCATTTAAAAAAGGTAATAAAACATCACCCTTACCAAAACGACATGCTGTTTTGGTAAATATCCTTTCAACATCTTAAATCACACAAATAAACCAAGACAATGCACTTTATTTCCAGATTAGCTAATTGCCAATTAGTAACCCCACTGCAACAACAAAAAAACTTCCTGGCTGCCTAATTGATAGCTTTTACAGCAACAGCCTCCCTACAACCCTGCTTTTCTCAGTCCCCTGCTCAGCAAGCCGCATTTTCTCATTAGATTACTGCAAATTGCAACCACGAAAAAAATACGAAATGGGCTCATTTACTTAAGTGGTGTGATTGAAAGTATGTTTATGAAGCTTTTATGAAACTGCCTTTCTGTTGTCTTCACGTCTGTTTCGCTTTGGGTTCCAGCCTCCTGACAATGAGAAACGGTGTCGATAATTACAGTAAGACGTGAACATAAACAAGGAACGATTCTGAAACTCAGTCGACCAGATATAAACTTTGATACACAAGTGACAATCGCACAGCTTTGTTTGAAACCATGAAAATCCGGTACAGCAGACCTATTTTCTGATGCTCCTAAATCAGACATACATTCATGCACATGCATAGCCCACATCAGGTCAGTGGAAACTTGCTGCTGGATTTCGTAGACATGGAAGCCTCCGTTTCCCCATGGAGTCACATCCCACATAGTAGAGAATCATATCCTCTGTCACCACACATTATACTTTACACCTGTCATCCTTCCCTTTGTTCCACCAATAATATCGCTTATCTCTACCCCTTTGTGTTACAATAATACCCACCAAACAGTCAACGTTTTGTCCCCACTTATAGTGTTTGGACGACAGGAATCCTGGTTGAGGAAATCCTCAAAGGAGTGTGCTGGGTGTACATGCCACTCTCCCCTCGGAAGGAAGAGAAAGACCAGGGGTAAATAGACGTGAAAAATAGAGAGAACACAGGAGAAGGAAAGGTGCGAGCAGCATTTTCTGACACGTTCCGCCATGTCGCAGCATATTTGTAAACATCGTTAATCACAGATTAGCAGGTGGGGACGTTAATTGCACTGGAAGAAATAACAAGACCCAGTGGATGCTTCTGTTTATCGACTCCCAGCGTAACTGATAAGGGCCTGGACTGTGTGAGTGTGTGTGTGTGTGTGTGTGTGTGTGTGTGTGTGTGTGTGTGTGTGTGTGTGTGTGTGTGTGTGTGTGTGTGTGTGTGTGTGTGTGTGTGTGTGTGTGTGTGTGTGTGTGTGTGTGTGTGTGTGTGTGTGTGTGTGTGTGTGTGTGTGTGTGGTTGGAGCTCAAAGTCAGGCGTTACTGTGCATGTGTCACTTCTTAAGCGTGCATTTCTGCATTTCTAGTAAGTGCATGTGTGTGTTCTTCTGGCAGAGTGGCATGTACACTGCTCTCTTTACCAACACCTAGCAACCGTGCCACCACTGCCACACACCCACACTGGCATACACAAGAGCTATAAAAAGGTGCTGTTAGAAATAATGTTCCCACACTAAACTATTTTGCATGCCCATCCGCAAAACAGGCTACCCTCGTCAAATCAGAATGCTTTTTTTTTTTTTTTTTTTACATGGCAATAATGAATGATGCTCGAATCATCCCTCTACAGCAACATCATAAATAACTGCTTCCAGACGGTACTCAAGTGTTAAACACAGAACATATGCTGCATTACAATAGCCCGGGTAACACATTGCCAAAGCGCTCAGCCATCCACGGCACATCACTGTAAGTCCTGATGGCAGCTGCAAGCATGCATGCCAAGGACTCGAATGTCACTTTGACGTCAACCTTCGCGGTTGCCGAGGAAACTCTGTCTCTGCGTCGCCATGACGAGCTTCGAGTGATGGGGGCCACCACGGCTCGGTAATCCGGGGAGGGGAGGGCGGGGGGGTGCGTGGAACGGGTGGCGGCATCGCTCTCTGTCGTTGTCGTCCTCGTCTTCGTATGATAGTTCACCTGGTGACACGGCCCCTAAACAAGGGAGTCAGGTGGCTCAGCGGGTTAAGGCCTGTTCGGTTCACGATCGGAAGGTTGTGAGTTTGAGTCCAGGCATTGGCTACATAATATTGTATCCTTGGGCAAGGCACTTCACCTTACTTGCCTCAAGGAGAATGTCCTTTAGCGTCTGCTAAATGAAAACATTAATATCCATGCTGTGCTCCATAAAAGACACTGTGCAGGTTAGCTCAATACCAGCACAGACTAGAACAGACTTATGAATTGCCTACGCAACATATTCACCACAGCACAAATAGGCCTTTAACGGTCACATTTCATTCCCGCCCAAGGTGCTAACATTGCATCACAGACACAGGGGGAAGAGGGCCTGCAGTCTGAATCAATCATTGTCCCTCCATGCATCCGAAAGCTAGCTAATTGATGCACTAATCCAGTCGCTAAGTACTATACAGGCGCCTGGGAGCGAGTCCAAGGCAAACACAACACACAGGTCAGATCAGTGGCTTGTCTCTCAACACTAGTGAGTGCACAGAGTAAGAGAATACCCACAAGTTATAGATCCGATCAGATATCTGGACAGGAGGGAGGAGGGAGAGAGAGAAAGAGAGAGAGAGAGAGAGAGAGAGAGAGAGAGAGAGAGAGAGCATATTGCAGTCAACTACAACAGAAACAGTTAAACCTTCCTTCTAGAAAGCTACTACCTTACTGGGGGTTTACAGCCCAAAATACAATGGACGCACACGTGGAACTTTGTTGCTTTCGATATCAAATCAACATTTATTCGTATAGCCCTTTTTACAAGCAATGTCACCAAGGGATTCACATACGCCCATAGAACTGCCTCTCAACCAACCTAAATCCTCAAGGACAACAAGGTAAAAACTCCCAGGAAAATTTGCAAGGGAGAAAAAATGGAAGAAACCTTGAGAGGAGCAATTCAGCGAAGGATCCCCTCCATCAGAGACGGTTGGTGAATAGAGAGGAGCAGAACACAGGCTAAACAGTCATACAGCGAGAGAGTTAATTGGTCTCCTAATATCCTAATAATGGAACGAAGGTGAGTGAGTGGGAATGGTAGCTCTCCCTGGACAAAGATATCCCAGACATTCCTTTCATGCACTTAGAGTTCACTGTGTTTCTCTCTTCACCTTGGCGGTAGGGAGGAAGAGTTAGAGAGGAACAAGTCAGCAAGGACATTAATGTACAGAGAGAAAGTTAGAGGGCAGAGATACAATAAGCGAGAGGGAAAGCAAGAGCAGGGAGAGAGAGAGAGAGAGAGATAGAGAGGGGGAGGCAGAGAGATGAGAATCGATAGCAAATGAGTCTTTCCCCACACAGAACCAGAGACTGTTCTTGCTGAGTAATTACTAGAGTGTGGCTCTTAATGCATACTACTGCCTCTGCTTTCAAGTTTACCAGTGTTAATAATCAGTGATCATAATGAACAGAATCCATAGGTTCAGCTGGGTTAAGGTCTTTGGCAACCTTGCTCCAAACAACAACCGCAAGAGGCCGCACGGTGAGTGAGTGGTTTTAGGTAGAGATGGTACACTACTGCCCCCCAGTGGCACCGAGAAAATCTCACCGGCTTGGGTTTCTCAGTTACTTCTTTATAATGAGATTTTGGCCAGTCTGAATTGAAATTGAAAGACATGCCAATAGGTTACTTATTGAAAGTTGTGAATTCTGCATCAAAATAACCATAACATTCCATACCTTTCTTATAAGGAACTACAAAAACACTATACCAACATAATGGCCGATACCAAGTACTTTCCTAATGCAAAGGTTATTGTTCCTGCACTGATCATGTGCAGTCAGTGGCAGCGTTTCCCTGTGCTGCAGATTAAGGGAGGAAGGTAATTAATGTTGTAAATGATTCACATGTCATCTTGGTGTCATAGCACTTCTTTGCAACAATGCTAATCACACTTCACTTCAGCACGTCATTTTACATTTACATGTATTCATTTAGCAGACGCTTTTATCCAAAGCGACTTACAAGAGAGAGCTTTTACGAAGAGCATCAGTCATTGAGCATAGCGACGTGATAGATCCCAAATACAGTCGGTTTTTTTAGATCGTGAATCATACATCATGAGAACCAATAAGTGCCAAGGGAAGAACTATAAATGCATAACACAACAATTGTGACCATAAAGCAAGAGATACAACACTAGAAAGTCACCATATGGGGACCAACAGATTGATCTAAAGCACTCTAGATAATGTGAAGTGCCAAACTATTATTTATTATTTAAGTGCCATTAAATTCTTTAAATAGGTGAGTTTTAAGCCTTCTCTTGAAGGTGAGAAGGCAGTCTGTGTCTGATTTTATGACCATCCTTTGATACAAGTACTTGTACTGGTGCTCAGAGTCTCTCAGGATAGGCCGCTTAACCTCTCACTCACTTCCCACAGCTTTCTGGCCAGCGCGTCATCCCGCCCCTTGGCTCCAACTTCCTGCAGGGCGCAGGAAGAGAAGTAGCGTCCGCTGAGGGGCTCCAGACCCTCCTGGAGGGCACAGTGCAGGGTGGTCTGGGAACCCCCTTCCAGATCAAGGAAGAAGAGCTTATCCAGGGGGAGTGTCAGAACCTGCAGCCACCAGCTCATGTGTCGAAGAATTTCTGTATGAATGACTCCTGCCGAGGAAAAGATAAAGCTTTTCAGGAATATATATCAATCATAATACGTTGTACTCATGCTTATTCACTTGATCAACGATTCCACAATAAACAAGAAAGGAAATGATTTAAATTACTATATATTGGTCTAATGCATTTCAATTATGGGCGTAAAACAGTGAATGAGCAGTAAAGTAGCAATGATGTACAAACTAAAAAACATTTCCCACCCTCTTACCAGACTAAGAACATGAACTGTAACCACTAACCTGGGTGGAGGCTGTAAGTGGTGACACTAGTGCCCTGGAGGCGGTTGGCCAGCTCCCTGGTGAACAGTATATTACACAGCTTGCTGTTGCAGTAGGCCCTGAAGCTGTGCCAGTCCGACTGCCCTGCCACCAGATCCTTGGTGGCACCAAGAAGGGCAAAGTCAATGGTGCCCAGGCGGTGCAGAAGAGCTGACACGTTGACCACTCGACTAGGACTGCACTGCTTCAACCGCTCCAGCAGCAGATTGGTCAGCAGGAAGTGACCTAGGTGGTTGACACCAAAGGCCATGCCAAAACCGTCCTCTGTTCGCCCTGTACCCATCAACCCTGAGTGAGGAGAGGGGGGGAGGGGGCACATGTTGTGGTCAAATGACTGGGAGAACACTGACTCCTTTAGTTATCGTTAAAAGAGCCTTTCTAGACCCTCAAGATGTCAATTGTAAATCGTTGTTAAAGTAACAAATTAGATGAGACAGGTTATCTGATGTTAAAATATGTGTTTACATGAACTCAATCAAAGCAGGCAAACCTGCATTGTTGATCAGCAGGTCCAGTCTGGGCTCAGTCTTCAGGAAGGTTTCAACAAAGGAGCGCACAGACTTCAGACTCCCCAGATCCAGCTGCATGAACACCACCTGGTTGTTTCCACTCTCCTGCAGAATATCATTGTGTACGGAAAACACTGAATAACAACACGATGAAGGCTACTTTTCCAAACCATGCTGAAAGAGGTTGGTTTAAACAAAGTTTAGACCAAAACTCTACAGCAGTGTTCTCCAACCCTGGTCCTCAGGGCGAACTGCGCAGTTTGGTGGTTCTCCTGTACCAGAGTGGGAGAACCCTGTGGTTGTAATAACATGCTAGAATGTGGCAATAATCACTAACACGTCGTCTTTTTCTACTACTATATGCTTGTTTTCTTACCTTCCTGATGTCGTAGACAGCAGCCTCAGCCTTTTCTTTATTTCTACATGCTAGAATGACCCTCGCCCCCCGCCTGGCCAGTTCCAAAGCTGTAGTCTTGCCAATGCCTGTGTTGCTGCCTAAAAAATAACCTCACACCTTACATACTTTGCATGAATCTAAAATACATACAGTGAACACAGTATTTAACACACGATTATAGTGAATTGTCCTCTTTTATCACTCTACAGTATCGACAGTCATTTATCAAACCTGTCACAATCGCCGTCTTCCCGTTCAGCGTTGCAGAACTCGTGCATCGGGATCCCTTTAACACGTTGTAATATAATATTACATACAGCACAATTACCAGGCCCAGAATAGGTATTAAAAGTGCCATCATGAACACACGGCAGCGCAGATACTCTGTAACTGCTTTAAGTTATCTGCTTCCGGGTTTACTTGCTGAACAGTGTTGCCCATAGACATTATGGTGTTGCCAACTCCCATGGACCTACTATATTAACTGGATACGGTATCGAAAAATGGAGGCCGTTGAATTCAATGAAGCTGCTCACCTGGCGCATACGCGGAAAAAGTTTTTTGACTTCCTAGTCTACTTCCGCCGTATGGGGAATGGAATGATGGGAGGCTGATGACGCTCTGGGGCAATGAGAACGAGCAAATCGCGTTCTGGATAAGCGCTGCGCGCTCATGAGTGCTTGTGGAAGAGTTTGACCGATAATGACGAATCTACACAATACAATGATGGATTTATAGGACACATCAACCGATTATGTTTCCATAGTCATGGTTATAGAATATACGAGGTTTTGTTATTTTTTGTTTGTTTAATTTTTAAGTTTAAGTAAGGATAAAACGAGTCATTTTTATTAAGGTTAATCTAAAATAAAAAAAATAAGGGATTCTCCACAAGCTGTCATATTTATCAACGAAATGCCAGTAGTCAAGTCTATGTCTATCAATGATCCCGTATGTGATATAGCCTACGACTTCTTGTCAGATTAAGTTTAAAGTTCCTATCGTTTTATAGGCTATATCGGCACATTCAAACAGGCAAGTCTTTCGTTAGCGTTATGCAGCTTCTCTGTTTCTTTTACAGCTACGTGATATAGTTTGGAGGAAGGAGCTCCTGGACATTAAGTGTAATTCCTAGCCTGAAAACACTGTTTTTTCCTGTAGTGAGATGTCAGAACCTATACTGAGCCACATGAATGTGAAAAAATAAATACAAATTCCGTCGTGTGGTGTATTTAACATAATTAGGTGTTCCTATGCAAAGCTTTATAATGAAATAAGTTCAAACTTTTCAAAGTAATAATGTGATTTTACTGAACATGAACTATTTACAATATACAGCTGTAGGTGTCCTGAGAACCTTTTTACAGGCTTCTCTTTTACTATTACGGTCTATAGGAAAAAATGCTTTCTGGGCCCCATGGGGATTTTATGTTGCAATACCACGAGTGGCCACCGGGAAAAATCATTCAGAGTCCTTGGCCCTATTGAAGAGTGCAATGGCCGAAGGGTAGAAGCTGTTCTTATGGCGAGAGGTTTTGGTCCTGGTGGACCGCGATGGGAGCAGCTGATGCAGAGGGTGTCCTGGGTGGGAGGCAAGTCTGACTGAGACCTCAGCCAGATTTTTCCTGAAAATATATATAGATAAGCAAAATGGTCAGTTGTAAATATACATAACATAGGCTCCAAAAAGAAAAGATCTCATCAGTGCCCTCCTTTAATATGTCCATCTAGACATTGTTAAAATTAAATAGGGAAATGAAAATGCTGGTTTCTGACCTGAAATGAAAGAAAAACTCAGATGGAACCCAAACAAGTTAACAATTTTACCTCAGTAATGTTATCCACCTTCCTTTTCATCAGCCTAAACACTGGCGGCACTTCACCTCACAAGAGGGCTTTAGATGAGAGATGACCTGTGATTGAGGATTTTGCTCAATAGCTTCAAAGCACGCATTTCCTATCTGCAAACCACACAAAAGCAAAAAGTTGTCAATGACATATAAACATAATAGGCTCACAATTACATAGGTTCAAATGTTAACTCATGGTTGATTTCATTTCTTGGTTCAATACAAGCCCCCAGAAGTCAGTGTGTCAGGCAACTTTTTGCTGTTCTGACAATGAGCTCGCCCGCTGGGTTGTCGGTGTCCAATATACAGTTGTGGTCAAAAGTTTACATACACTAGTGAAGATCATGTATGCCATGGCAATATAGGGTTTTCAATAAACTCTACAACTCTTATTTTTCTGTGATGGAATGATAAGGAGCACATATTTCTTTGTCACAAAAAACATTCATGAAAAATTTTTTCTTTTATGAATTTATTATGGGTCTTTTGAAAATGTGACAAAATCTGCTGGGTCAAAAATATACATACAGCAATGTTAATATTTGGTTAAATGTCCCTTGGCCATTTTCACCTCAATTAGGCGCTTTCGGTAGACATCCACAAGCCTCTGGCAAGCTTCTGGTTGAATCTTTGACCACTCCTCCTGACAGAATCGGTGCAGTTCAACTAAATTTGTTGGTTTTCTGAGTCGGACTTGTCTCTTCAGCACAGTCCACATATTCTCTGTGGGGTTTAAGTCAGGACTTTGGGAAGGCCACTCTAAGACCTTAATTCTAGCTTGATTTAGCCATTCCTTCACCACTTTTGATGTATGTTTGGGGTCATTGTCCTGTTGGAACACCCAACTACGTCCAAGACCCAACTTTCTGGCTGATGATTTTAGGTTTTCCTGCAGAATTTGGAGGTAGTCTTCCTTCTTCATTATTCCATTTACTTTCTGTAAAGCACCAGTTCCACTGCCAGCAAAACAGGCCCACAGCATAATACTACCACCACCATGTTTGACGGTAGGTATGGTGTTCTTGGGGTGAAAGGCCTCACCTTTTCTCCTCCAAACATATTTCTGGTCATTGTGGCCAAAAAGCTCAATTTTAGTTTCGTCTGACCACAGAACTTTCCTCCAGAAGGCCTTGTCTTTGTCCATGTGATCAGCAGCAAACTTCAGTCGAGCCGTAAGGTGCCGCTTCTGGAGTAATGGCTTCCTTCTTGCACGGCAGCCTCTCAGCCCATGGCGATGTAGAACACGCTTGACTGTGGACACTGACACATGTGTTCCAGCAGCCTCCAACTCATTGCAGACTTGCTTTTTGGTGGTTCTTGGTTGACTCTTGACCAACCTGACCAATTTTCTCTCAGCAGCAAGTGATAGCTTGCGTTTTCTTCCTGATCGTGGCAATGATACAACTGTGCCATGCACTTTATACTTACAAACAATTGTTTGCACAGTTGATCTTGGGACCTGCAACTGCTTTGAAATGGCTCCAAGGGACTTTCCTGACTTGTTCAAGTCAATGATGCGCTTTTTCAGATCCGTGCTGAGCTCCTTAGACTTTCCCATTGTAGTATTTCTGGCTGAGTCTAGTGAATGTGTCAAACAAGCCCTATTTACATGGACTGAAAGAAGTCACCAGCTGGAGTCAATCATAATCACTCGTAAGAAGTTAGGAGGCCATGCCAAAAAGCAAATTGGATTGAAACAACTTTTTCTACATCACCAAATTGGTAATTCAAGGTGCTGTATGTATATTTTTGACCCAGAAGATTTTGACACATTTTCAAAAGACCCATAATAAATTCGTAAAAGGACCATTTTTCATGAATGTTTTCTGTGACAAAGAAATATGTGCTCCTTATCATTCCATCACAGAAAAATAAGAGTTGTAGAGTTTATTGAAAACCCTATATTGCCATGGCATACATGATCTTCACTAGTGTATGTAAACTTTTGACCCTAACTGTATATCTGAGCTGATTATTGTTGAAGATAATTAAATAAAATCATAACAAGCATAATATTATTAATTATGATATAGGAACATGGGTGGTAGAGCTTCAAGATGAGAAGCACATATGTATTATATATCACACAACTCTTTCCTTTAAGAATACATACCAGCTGCTCTTGGGCAGGATGAAGGTTGAAGGCCCACCCTTTGAAGAGTGTGGTCTGCAGGGGGTGGGGGCACACATTTTAGTGGTCAAACCACTCTTAGAAGATTGTGATCTGCAGGGGGTGGGGGCACAACTTTCAGTCACTTTTTTGAGATTGTGATCTGCAGGGGGTAGAGGCACACATTTTAACATAGTGATCAAACTGGGACCAGACGTCCTTTGATTATGTCCTTTGTGTTATGCAAATGTGTATCTACAGGATTTAGGAGACAGACAGGAATCAACATTTACATCTGGAGGTCAGTGAAATGTGAAATTCCTTCCTCAGTATCCAAAAATAAAAGTACTGATGATGCAAAAGCTATTCGTATTTGTGAATTATGGTAACTGTTCTGGCGTTAATTCAGGTTCCTTGTTGAACAGACACGCGGTGGACGAGTTGAGGTGAGTAAGTGACTGTGTGGGCTGTGTCGTGTGAGTGAAATGCAGCGATAGAGTGATCCCGCTCTGCAAGCCAAAAGCGGCTTTGCGCATGCCCATTTCATTTGCAATCTGGACTCAGAGGGGGTGAGGGTCTCCTCTCTGCTCTGCCTGCAGCTGGGACTGCTGCACGACGAGGCTGTGAGTTCTTTGGGACGGGGGAGGAGGGGCTCGTGGCGATACGTTCACGTCCGTCTCCAAAACACCAGAAAACTATCCACTAACGCCAGAAAAAGTCGCTAGATTTGTCTCTACAGGAGTCTAAAAAGTGGCTAAATATAGCGACAAAGTCGCTAAATTGGCAACACTGTTGCTGTATTGATTCCCCCCACTAGATGTCAGCTTAACACCCAAACCACAAGAAGATAAACTTTCAATAATGGGTTGTTTGTTTTACACCCCTGCTGTACATTTGTTGACCCCAACTTGTAACAGATCCTACTCCAACCACTGTTAATATTAATGACAACTGTTATATCCTAGATAAAATGTTAGGTTTTAGGCTGGGTTGCATTTAAGGCTGCATTTGATTCACAGGAAAGGTGCTGTACACCAGTGGTTCTCAACCTTTTGGGGTTGCATATTTTTGATCCACCCTGAGGGTCGCTATAAGACATAGAAATTAGTTGCATTCCTTTATTGACAGATCACAACCGAGTTGACAAAGGTAGGTTGTCTAGGCAACTGGTTGGTAAGATTGTAACATAAAGGATTCCTACATTTTGAACCATTGTTTCTGGTTATATGAAACATTTATTTAATTAATAAAACCCCACAAAAAAATCTGATATTTTCGGACAAAAATGTTAAATCATTGGGTCCTAAGTCATAGTAAAGGTCTGTCATGTCAGGCCGCAGAGAGACTCGCTCACTTCCCACAGCTTCTTAGCCACAGCATCATCTTTGGCCTTAGCATACACGTCTCTAACAGTACAGTTGGAGAAGTAGCGTCCGCTCAGGGGCTCCAGGCCCTCCTGCAGAGCACAGTGGAGAGTGGTCTGGGAGCCCTGGACCGGGGTCTTGAAGAGTAACAAGGAGAAGGGCTTCATCAGAAGGGCAAACATTTGGGCGTTCCGGGTCAGTTCAGTGTTGATAACGCCTGAGGAGGTCAAGAAAAGAGGTGGATTTGGGTTGGTCACTCACAACAGAGAAGTATTCAACATTGCATTGCTTCCCAAAGTCAAATTTATAGCAAAAAGAGAAAACTTGTTCTCGATAACCGTTTAACAGATGGTATCAAATCACATTCAATCCAATTTAGTTAAGATATTATGTTTAATAACCTGGATGCAGACTGTAGCAGGTGACCTCAGTGCCTTTCAGTCTCTTTGCCAGCTCATGAGTGAAGAGAACATTGCACAGCTTGCTGTTGCTGTAGATCTTCATAACATCCAGAAATGAGCTGCCAACCGCAAGATCTTTGCGAGTGTTCAGGCAGTTGAAGTCGATGTTGCCTGAATTGTGAGCTGCTGAAGACACGTTGACCACTCGACTGGGTCCGCTCTCCTTCAGACGCTCCAGCAGCAGGACGGTCAACAGGAAGGGGCCGATGTGGTTAACACCAAACATCATGCCCAAGCCGTCCTCAGTTTTACCTTGCATGACGATCCCTGAGTTTAAAAAAACAAACGAGGTTATTAATGTCCATCTCAAAGAACAATACACTGAATCAAGAGCAGACCTGCATTGTTGATCAGCAGGTCCAGTCTGGGCTCAGTCTTCAGGAAGGTTTCAACAAAGGAGCGCACAGACTTCAGACTCCCCAGATCCAGCTGCATGAACACCACCTGGTCGCTTCCACTCTCCTGCAGAACAAAAATCCCCCCATAACTCTAATCTATTAACAACCACACACATCTTTAAAGGGCCTAGAAGTGAAACAACAAGCAGTAATAATCATAAGAATGTCCCATGTTCTTACCTTCTTAACCTCAGCCACAGCAGCTTCACCTCTCTGTTTACTGCGACAGGCCAGAATCACCCTGGATCCTCTCCTGGCCAGGTCAATAGCTGTTGTCTTCCCAATACCTGTGTTACTTCCTGGAACAAACCATTTAATGTTATTAACAAAAGAACAAAATGTTCCATGAATGGAGGAAACACAAAGTTGATCACGACATGTGTTGACTGCTTGTTAACTAGCAAAATGATGCTCAGAATGAATACAATAGGCCTATACTGTGATTAGGTGATTATTTCAAAATATGAAATGGTCACTCACCTGTAACAATGGCCGTCCTTCCATGAAGTTTGACATTACTTTGACATGATTTGCCTTTGACGCAGACATTATAAATGACCACATATACACACACCAACACTGCCGCAACTAGAAAAAAGGTTTCCATTAGGCTTTTCTGCGTGAGTGAGACTCCCAACAGAGAAACACAGCAGCAGTTCAGTCCTGCGTAATGCTGCACTTTCTCTGGGGGGGAAGTTCAATACACGCCCACAGTGTTTAGATTACACAAGCGCAGTCCAACATGTTCACACGGTCCTTCATGCTTTCCTTCTGCTCGGAATGCAAAGTAATTGTCATTTGTTCTTGCACTCTTCTAAAAACCAAAGAACCACTAGTGAATATGGATATAGGGTTTCATAGTTTTTGGCAGTTTCACATTTGTTTTACATGCTTTGTACTAATCTTGTGGAACCTGTATGTTTTCGGATGAACAACAGAAGCTTCTCTAATATACCATAATCTGATAAATGTATTCTGCCAGAGCCTACAGAAACAATATACACATTTAATATGACTTTTATTTTTAAAATTACACAATTCAGACTTGTTGATGTTTTGTCCGTCTCTTCATAAACGGAGTCATAGTTCAGTTGAGTTCTGGCTTTAATACGTATTTAAGAATCTGCAGATTGGGAGAGAAATGACCAGTCCTCTGGCAACAAAATGAAGACAGTACAAGGCTTAGGTCTAAATCATGTCTGTCCTCTTGAAGAAGAGGAGACAACATTCTTTTATAGGGCGCAAGAATGATAATGATAATGACATAGATAGTGGCAGTCAGGTGGTAATGACGTTACAACAGTATTCAGAGAAGGTGTGTTCAGTAGTGATTAATATACGTACACAGGAAATCTAATTTCTTCCACATTACATAAACTATTGTCATAAAATGTTATATTTGAGAAAAAAGCTTGCTTTAGTTCATGTATTTTACTCAGTCACTAACTACAGTTCTTTAAAAAAATATATGACAAATTGTAATGAAAAAATGTAAGAGGACAAATGAAAGACAATGGGACCAGATCAAAACTATTGTATCTGCATTGTTTCAGTCAAAACAGCTGAGTCTTGGTGAGTTACTCATGTCAGGCCGCAGAGAGACTCGCTCACTTCCCACAGCTTCTTAGCCACAGCATCATCTTTGGCCTTAGCATACACGTCTCTAACAGTACAGTTGGAGAAGTAGCGTCCGCTCAGGGGCTCCAGGCCCTCCTGCAGAGCACAGTGGAGAGTGGTCTGGGAGCCCTGGACCGGGGTCTTGAAGAAAAGCATGGTAATGGGCTTCAACAGCATGGAGAGCATTGTGGCATATCGGGTCAGCTCCGTGTTAATAGAACCTATGGAGTTGAACACAGACATTGGATTTGTGTTGTTTGCTCAAATGAGTAAACTTATCAATTCAGCTTTGCTTTTTACAGATAGTACCAGGAGGATAAGATTGGGTTTTATTCCCCAAGCGCTTCATGGAATAAGATAGGTTTAGGACTAAACTAACCTGGATGCAGACTGTAGCAGGTGACCTCAGTGCCTTTCAGTCTCTTTGCCAGCTCATGGGTGAAGAGAACATTGCACAGCTTGCTGTTGCTGTAGATTTTGGTGTCATCGAATGTTGAGTTGCCAACACCCAACTCCTTGTGAGTGTTCAAACAGTCGAAATCGATGGTGCCAAAGTTATGAAACGTGGAAGACACGTTGACCACTCGACTGGGTCCACTCTCCTTCAGACGCTCCAGCAGCAGGACGGTCAACAGGAAGGGGCCGATGTGGTTAACACCAAACATCATGCCCAAGCCGTCCTCAGTTTTACCTTGCATGTAGATCCCTTAGACAAAAAAAGAAATATATTAAAATTCAAATGAATTGCAATGAACTGTAATCTACGGAGCCCTTAAAGGGACATGGAAAAAAAACGTTCCCTGTTCCCTGTTTTATGTCAGCCTCCTTGGTTGTGTGTTCCAGTCGTTGCATGTCATTCCCCTGGTTCCTGGTTCCATGCACACCTGTGTTTGCTTACAGTCACTCAGCAGTGATCTACTGCAATCCCCCTGCCCCCTGTATACAGTCACTCCATAGCAGACCTGCATTGTTGATCAGCAGGTCCAGTCTGGGCTCAGTCTTCAGGAAGGTTTCAACAAAGGAGCGCACAGACTTCAGACTCCCCAGATCCAGCTGCATGAACACCACCTGGTCGCTTCCACTCTCCTGCAGAACAAAAATCCCCCCATAACTCTAATCTATTAACAACCACACACATCTTTAAAGGGCCTAGAAGTGAAACAACAAGCAGTAATAAGGATGAGAATGTCCCATGTTCTTACCTTCTTAACCTCAGCCACAGCAGCTTCACCTCTCTGTTTACTGCGACAGGCCAGAATCACCCTGGATCCTCTCCTGGCCAGGTCAATAGCTGTTGTCTTCCCAATACCTGTGTTACTTCCTGGAACAAACCATTTTGGACTGATAACTGGTTCTCCCTTTAGTGAAACTAAACGTGTGGAACATAAGTGACTCAAAATGCAACTTAAGTCAACTCACTCACCAGTAACTATGGCAGTTTTTCCATGGAGTTTGACTTGCTTTTACATGATGCCCCTTTGACACCAATGTTGTAAACGACCGCATACAGACACACCAACACTGCAGCAATGAGGTAAAAGGTCTCCATTTGAGTTCCAGAGTGAGAGTATCAGAGTCAACGCACAGCACTCCACAGTCTTGACCTCAGTTCCAATTCACACAGCCCCAAGTTCTAAGGAACTTGGGAAGCGTTCAAGACACACCCATTTGAACCGAGCTGCTGCATTCCTGCTTTAAGCAGCCCTTGTGTTTCCCCCTCTGCACGAACATGCAGCACAACTTAAGCAAAACAAAAATCCCCAGATGTCGTCGGGGTCTTCTACAACCAGATAACTGAATTTGCATCACATATTTTATGATAGCTTTAAAAGTTTCAAACATGTTTCACAAGATAGAAATGCTTATTAGGAATCTTTCTGCATCTTTGTCAGGTTTGAGGAATGACCTGCTTAAAAAGGAAAGTTGTTCAATAATGTCACTTCTACAAGCAGAAACCTTTCAGGTAGCCTAGTGGTTGTGCTGCAGGTGGATGTCGACCCAAAGCAGCTTTTCAACAGCGGTTAAGTGTTGCTGGGAAAAAGTTGTTTCGGGTCAGTAAGTCAATGCTGGAAAAATGTTGGAAAAATGTTGGACTTACAGTAAGTCAGTGAGTCGATGGTACGTGATTTAGTGTTTGTCTTCCACAAGTTTAATACAATCTTTGGGATGAGTTTTAAAGCCCTAGTCATAATGATCAATTAATGTATAATTTACAGGGATTTCAATTACATAGTAGAATAACGCCAATAGCATTTTTACAACACTACTTGTATGATTTTTAAGCAGCGTTGATAAGACAAAATACTGCAATTTCCATACTGAGTTTAATCCTCAGAATACAGTCCCACCCCTCCTCATGTTATCTGCAGAGTCCCTCCAGCCCTGATCGGGGCAGTAATGAACCAATTCACTATAAAGATGAACATTCAAAGAAGAAAGTAGGCAGCGCAAAGCGTGTCTGAAATGTACAGTAAAAATTGGGATTTAAATTAAGACATCAAAATATAACTATCTATTTCATCGTATTTCATAATGGCTGGAAGTCGACTTGAGAAGTTCGGGACAGTGTTCACCCGGTAAGGTTGTAAACGTTTGTGGGGGTCGTAAAGCTTGTGAGATCTAGCACCCCAAGGTTATCCTTCATCTATACTTCACCACATAGACATTATAAAGACTTTATAAACTACAAATAAGACTTTATAATGTATGTAATGTCTGTACCTTTATAATGTCTGTTATCTAGCCAGCCTGTGAGTTTTGATACAGCCAGATATGGTTTAACCAGGCATGTCGGTCGACTGGGCAATCTTGCTGGCTGACATCAGTGTTAATAGCTGAGGAGTCCTGCATACACATGGCATCTTCAATTGGACTCATTGTTTACATTGTGTGTGACCTGTGTTCAGTTGCTGCATGGCTGCTGGTGCTGCAGCTGTTACAGCCAGCAAGAAAGCTCTAGTCCTGACCAGTCTGTTGCAGTGAGGTGTCAGGGTTTGTATAAAGGGTTACCATGACCATACCATGACATGAATTAAAACATTTTCAGAGGGTGTGCATTGTAGTTTGAGTCCATAAAGCGCTTCTACTCAATCTAATTGATCACTCACATAGTTGTCTGCTATTAGGCGGTAATACTATTCACTAGCTAGGTTAATGATGATCGTCTTACTCTGATAGGAACCCAATAGAATAGTGACAAACCCATTTTGTATTGTAGGGCAAGGGCTATTCGAGCCCGGGCTGCAGGTCAAGGATGCTGCTGGTCTACCCCACCCATATTCCCTGTGCACGCCACCCATATTCCCTGTTAAATCATGTGTCTCTGTGTTGTACAATTTATGTGCTCATGCTGAGGAGTTTTTTGTTTTGCAGTTCCCAAACCTGGGGGCGGCTTCTCTTTTTTTTTCTCCTCTCCTCATGTCATGTTATGTTTTTGAAACCTTGAGATGGCGCTGTTTATAGTAGCCATGGCAGGTTTCTGCCGAGGTAAATTCCTTGAATGTGTAAACATACATGGCGAATAAAAAACGATTCTGATTCTGATGAGAGTTGCAGCTGGATTTAAGAAAAGCTACTATAAAATCTGAATGATGTAACTATCTACTAACCCCACTGCAGAGTTAGAGATCTGATGCGTGGCGGAGTCATCAAGCGGTCGGACAAGCCGATATGGTACGACGTCTACGAGGCCTTTCCTCCCAAGAGTGAACCGCACTATGTGAAACCAGTGACTAAGATCTATGGGAAGAAGGAAGTGACTGTGCCAGACATCTTCTACAGGGAGGATGGAATACGAGCGTAAGTGGAGAATCAATACTTCTGTCCCAAGAAAAGAACTCATATTTCAAAACTTTCAGAACAAGCGTTTTTATTCCTTCCTTTTCAGGAAATTCTACGAGACGTATGGAACCGGACCCAGAGCTTTTGATCTGTCCAAACACAACTTTATTTCACCATGCCAAAGGTGCCATCAGATATTTACATTTAGGCTGTGTCCGAAACCACTCCCTAACCCCTATATAGGGCACTACATTTATTTCCCTATATAGGGAGTAGGGAGTAGGGAATGAGTGAGTGGTTTCGGACACAGCCTTAGTCATTTTAACAGACGCTCTTATTCAGCCTAATTCCCTCACCACTCAGCCACCTGACTCCCATATTTACATAGCATATACTATTCTAATGGGGATAGTACTCATACAGGAGAGGATTAAGCATTTAGTTTAACTTTCATCACAAATAATTAATTAAATGAATTACACATTTTATGAATTCAGCTAACACACCTTGGTGTGTGTGTGTGTGTGTGTGTGTGTGTGTGTGTGTGTGTGTGTGTGTGTGTGTGTGTAGATTTGTCCAGAAATACACTGAGCTGGAGAGCCGTGGGGAGTTTAAGGAGTCCGAGCTGTTTGAGGAGACTGGCAAAGCTCTTCTGGCAGAGGGACTCGTGTTGAAGAGAAGGGGGGGTACCCCGGTGAGTACCCCGTCTTCATCTGTGACGAAGACGACAGGGGGAAAACCTCAAGAGTTGATGTTTCAGTGTTAAATGTCATTTTAGTAAGGGCTTTGTGTTGCGCTTTTCCCCCTGCAGGTGGCGCCACAGACTAAGGATTCTGTGCTTGGCATGAAGCTGACAGACATGCTGGCTGAACAGCAGACAGACACACCTGCTGGGGAGTCTGATGAACAGACATGCACCCACCCTGTTCAACAGTGAAACATGAGATTTAATCACAGAGACATTTTGAACAACGATCATTGACACTTTTCTACTATATATACAAAATATTGTACCTTGTCTGGCTTTGTTTTGCTTGTATGTGAGGTCCTGAATGAGTAAAATGGAGAAGTTATAAAATTATTTCTGTTATGTTACATGGGTCTGTGTACACATGTGTTACATATGTGTGGCCAAGACATTTGATGAGGAACAATAAGGACCAAGACAGCCGTTTAAAATGATCATTAACAATGAGGCAGTTGTTTTTTCTTCTCAGCTTCTCATGCATCACAACCACCGTATTAAACATTAAATATGAAACATTAAATACATAAATGATCCAATACTCGTCCATGTTGACTAGAATCACACAAGTACAACTATTTTCACAAAACTAAACCCACAGATGCAATTTACCTTCAGGGTTCTGGGATTTCATATACAGTATATACACACATATATAATGGTGGGTAACCAGTGTAATTGGTTGTCTAGTCTGGCTACCTGTTAACTTGCACAGTGATTGGTTTTTTAAAGCTGGATCTGTCTGCCTTACAGACTAGTTGGATTCTGTTAGCAGAGAAATTCAAAGCTGGCCTATACCCAGATCAATGGCATTGACTGTAATACAGAGACAAGAATGGCAGGTGGATTTCTTTGCTCTTTTTCAGTGGCTGAGTTTTTTTTTTTTGTCTCCCTCCCGCTTTTCTCTGCCATCTCTCTCATTCCTCAAACAAAAGAAACACACCAAATGGAGTGTTTCCACATCTTTAGAAAGAGATGACCTTGCCACTGTTTCTCATTATCTGCCGTCTTTCTGTTTATCGAAAGCGAAAACTGTCCATCTCGCTGCCTATTCTGCTCCAGCTCGAGGAGGAGAAATGATATCGCCACCCATAATGGAATGGGTGATAGTCTGCACAGTCAATAAGAAAGCAATCCCTGTAGCTGATGGCTAGGCTGGACCAGTACCTTAGACATTATGAACATACTGAGAGCGCAGGGAGGATAATGTGTTGTTTGTGTTGCTCGCTACTTCAAAGGGGGAAAGAATATATAGTATGAAGTTAATACAATTAAAAATAAAACAAATTCTCTGTGTTTGTTGAAGGTGTCCTTTTTCGATATGCATTTGTAGATTTTTCTTTTTCTTTTAAAAAGGTAGAGCAAAAAAAATTATGCTTCCACTTAATAACAGTAGTGTGTTGGGGGATTGTTTTTAGAAAGAAAAACAAACCACGTCCCAAAATTTGTTTTTCGCCAAAAAAAAAAGTGTCATGTCCAAGGTCATCATTTGAAATAAATAAAAGGTATCACACCAACACTAATAACATTTGGTGATGACAACTGCTTGTATAGTTTACTTTACTTTGTATGGCAATATAATGTAAATATTCCTTAGAAATCCTTAGATAACGCTGTAACACCAATCCTCTTGACATTGAATTCTTAAAATGGATCATTGGCTGCAACTAATGCACCGGTTTTTTAAGCTGTGGTTTAGAGCCATTAAAAAGAGAAAATCTACCAAACATGAGATGTCAACAATTCACTCAAAAAAAGCTGTACTGCTGTTTTCCTAATTCATAGTTTGGGCAAGATCAACAGTCCTGGTTTTCTCATCATGTCTAAAAAGGGCCTCTATTTTGCCTTTCTACTGCTGGTGATAAGACACTCCTTGTCACTCACTTTGAGGGACAGCTGTGATGCAAAGTAGGGTGTATGAGCTGAAATGTGTTTTTTCACTTTGATATCAGCATATAATTTAACAGTTAATTCCCCCCCCCCTTCTATCACTCATCTCCATGTACCGACCATAAATTATTCAAAAGCATTAATTAAGCCTTGCAGTCATATTGGCTGATACAGTATACTGGTGATTTACACGCTTATTTTTTTGTACATTCCATCAATTTAAATCATGGATTGAAAATGTGTGGCCTGTGACAGCACATTTCGCAAAGCATTTAAATGCACTCGAATTTGAAAAAAGGAAAGGAACTGATAACACTAACTGCAGTGTAATTCAACGAAATGAGGACGTGTTGTCGTGGTTCGAACCTTGTCCTGGATGGAAACACTGTGAGGCTCATGAGCTGTGCCTGTTCTGAGTTTTCTCCTCTAGGAGGACTGATCTCCAGCTGATCTAGCCTGCAAGAGGAAATGTTTCCATGTATGAACGTCTCAAGAGGTTCACACACACTTTTCCAGCCAGTGCTGACTGCCAATGATGAGATATTGATTGGCTTGGAAATGTCATTGTTGAATAATAGCCTTAGGCTATGAGGATTTCACTTACTGTTACCAAGATGGCCACTTTGCCACTGGGTGGCACTCAAATCATGCAGAGTTTTACCTGCACTTCAAGTTTATACATACACACGTACACACAACTCAGTAAGCATGTGTCATCTGTGGAAAATTGAAGGGTAGATGCTTGCTGTAGTTCCGATTTTAAAAATGATCTTGTCAATAATTTTCAAATGTCTCCCTTCCACTCCCTTACTTCTTCTGCATCATGTTCCATGATGTATGTTGAGTACTTTAAAAAACAATGCAAGCAAAGTGGAGGTAAGTTTGACATTTCGATTCTTCCTAATCTCACTATAAAAGATGTTTGAAGTAAAAGAAAGCCTACTTTGTAACTCTGCTTCAAGTTAGATGGTTTGTAAACCTGTTGTGTGCCAGTACAATTTTTCCTCAACCACAGGATTTAAGGTAAACCTTCCTGAACGATTTCTGAAAGGATTTTTTCCCTTCAGTTTACCTGCACTAACACATCAGCCAACGCATCAGGTAACTGTCTTCAGTCATTCATCAAAAAGGGCGTCATTTCTTATTGCTTCTCCAAACTCTGTCAGGACCGACTGTCAGAGGCTGTCAAAAACAATTTGCACCAAAAATAAAAATGCAAGAAAATCCATTTCTTGCAACAAAAAAAAGGATATAGAATGAAGCTAGCTGCTACAGTAAAGATTTATTCAGGAGCTTTGTCAGATTTTTGTGTTTGTTGTAGAATAAAAGGAAAGTGTAGCAAGTATGTGTGTGTGTGTTCATGTGTGTGTTTGAGTTTACTCTGGAAAACAGAGGCAGTGAATAAGGAGAGGCTGTGAGGTTCGGCGGAATAAGGACTGCAGTCTGTCCAAGCCGAGGCACAGGTGCAGGATGAATTAGACAATAAGAGGCGTGAAAGTAAATCTAGAGGAGCGGAACGGTGAGAGAGGGAGCGAAGGATAGAGGGAAGGGGAGGGGGAGAGAAGGTTTATACGAGACCACTTTAAGGGGTTGGATTTGCAGTGTCTCGGCCCTCTAAACAAACCTTCCCGATAAATCCGCAGAGTGAATACATCACCGAGTCCCCATGACAACTGAAGAGGAACAAATGTCACGCTGCGTGCCGGGGTGACTGGCAGACGCCCGCTCCCTTCATCCCTCTCCCACAGCCAGCCGTGGCAAATGCCACAGGATGTATTATGCAGATGCTGTTGTCACACTCTGGACCGGAGAGATCGTGTGAGTGAGGCAAAAGAGAGCCATCCCGGCCAAACGCTAAGAAGTTCTCATTTTGAGCCTAAGGCTTTGTAGTTTTGTTTTTTTTTGGTCCTTGTACAGCCACCAAACCTGTTCCAGACAGGTGTCCATCAAGAATCATACTTGTTGGAGGTTATTGCGGTTGTTGTTTTTCTATATTTGGACGCCTAATCACTTTTGTCACGTCTTTTGTTTTTAAAATTTGATACAGATCTCAATACCCTGTAACCAAGGTCACAGCAAGCCAAGTCAAGTCAACCACATACACTGATGCGTTAAATAATTTCACACTCGGTTAAACTGTGTTATTTGGACAACCTATCCCTTTAAGAACTTTGGAATTCATAACAGTTCAGGTGGTGAAACCTACTGTCTGTCCTCAGTGTTTACAGTTCGTCTGGTAACTCTCCGTCTTGGCGTCAGCAGGGCCCTGTGAGCAGCATCACCATAATCAATGGGCAGGTTCCCTCCACTGGGGGGTTGGAGCCCTTTCACCAATCCGTTTGTCTCAGCCCTCCGCTGCCCAGGCAAGCTTTGAAGAAAGGCTGTTCTGCCAGTGCACTAGTCAGGTTATCGATTCGAACCCTGCTCGTCTGTTGGTTGGTCGGGTTTTTTATTTATTTTTGTCTTGTTCTCCCTATAGTCCGTGGTTTTCAGTGTGAGATAAAATCTCCATAACTCGAGGACAAGCTCCCTAACAAACAAGGTCATGAGTCCTGCCTTCTGGGGTCTTAAAGGTGTGCTTAGTTTCCCTGAGCCAGTATCCCTGAAGGCTTAAACCAGGTGTCTGCAGGTCCTGCAGGGACAAGATGGATGAATATCCGGTTGTACCAACACGGGAAAGATACCTTCAAGCCTGTGTTCATATCTTGTTTTTGTGTTTGGAAGGGTTAACAATAGAAGCAGTAGACATTGTTGCCATGAGTATGAACTTACCCACTGGTCGACTTCACAGTTGTGGCAGTCTTCAAATCAGCAGTAACTGGGGACTCCCTTTGTAGCAAGGTTTGCACTTGAAGTTGTTTTGGTTGCGATTGGATTTCACACGGATCGTATCCTCATCTGTGTAAAAAGCGTTGAAGAGTTTCCCTGCTGGACTGTGTCTCTCAGCGCCGAGGTGTGCTCCAGGTCAAAGTCATTTACTCCGCAAGCTGGTTCATGCAGCAGGCAAAAGTGCATTCGGACCACATCGTTCCAGGGCCATTTCCTCTCCCTTGTCACCTACAGCTAACCTTTTTGCATGATACAATTCAAAATAATTGGCCGGATAATTAATCCTTGTGAAATGGCGTTCTAATATGCGTAAATTGCATATAACAGGCTTTTGCTTAAGCTCCGCTTTTTAAAATCTAATCAACGCTTTCGATTAAGCTTGAAAATGAAGCGGGATCCTGGAGAACTCAGGAGAGCCAGGCAGTCAGCACATTAAAGACTCCCCCTTCACCCGGCTTTTCCTGGGCTTACCTTTAACGCCAAATTGTTCACTTTTTTCAATACTGATTTAAGACAAGATTTTTAAAACTGATTTTTGGCAGATGGAGCCAGGTGGGAGGTGGCAGAGAGCAATTTGTTGTTTCTAATGTCTATGGTTCCAACACCACCGATTGGGGTACTGAGACCACCTGGGTATTTTATCCTCAAACCATTAGGTCACCACTGTCATTTTGCGTGTAATTGTTTCATGTTCATCAGCCTTTCCTAACAGCTACAAGTTGAACAACAATGGAAGCTTCTTTCAAACTTTTCCTCCAAAACGCAGCACAGAATAGTTTCCTACCTTTTTATCGGACTTTATTGATAAACTTGTGTATTTATTCATTGCACCTGAGGGGATGGCATCTGTTTCATTGTGCAATGACAATAAAGATATTGATTTGTTCATTCATTCATGTACGTGCCATCTAAGCATACTTTATCAGATATGCGAATTACTGGGACAAACCACATTTTGTGCGACACACGGTACTCCAACAATGATGACATCGCTTCCACTCCCTGACGATAGAAGACAGTAAGCTGCTGTATAAGATAAACCATTTGGCGTTGGCCTAACTACATCTTACTAAAACAATATACAGTACAGGGCATTGTCAGGGAAAGAGAATTGGCCGCTGGTTGTGATGGAGTATTGTGGAGTGAAACAAGTCTATATAAGTGTGCTGTGTTGTTGCCAGACTATCTGTTGACATTTCTTAACAATACAGCACTGGGCTCTTTGTTCTGCTTGTCAGCTGGTTTTCCAGCCTTTTTGTAAAGGCAAATGCATCCATTCTAATGGAAGGCTTCAGATGCTGGATCCATGTTATAAGTGTCCCAACAACACAAATGCTACTGTTGAATACAGTAACTACTACATCCATGGCAGACTTAATTTAATCATTTATTTTAGCCCAGATACTTGAGTGATTGGATTTTTTCTATTGAAAATTACTTTGACTTTAAATTGAATTAAATTATGCATTTCAATATTCCTTGTATATACCGTGCAGACATTCGAATCTGTAAGTGACTGTAAGTACTGTGACTAGAATATGTAGTGTTTGCCGGAACTTGACTGACCTTGTACCTTGAGTGCACAAGGTACATTACAGGAATGATGCATCATCCATCCTGGAGATTCATCAGGACGAAATTATTGTATGTTAAATATGCAATTATATTTCCATAAGATATACAGTAGCCACTAAATCAAAGTCAAAGACAGACAAAAATCACAAGAAAACTTGTGTTGTGTCTAACGCTTCAATGATTTCTCGCCGGATGCCCACTCACGCACATGCTATTCTGTTCATCCCTCCCCCTCAACAGTTTTAACACCGTTATTCAACGGAGATCAATTTAGTGGGCCGAAAGTTAAGACGTAGAATTGAATTGTGTTTGCAAAACATGCAGATTTCGCAGTACTTGTAGCTGTTGATTATGATTGGTGTGTTATTGCTCACTGGAGCATAACAAATCGCCATTATGTTGTTTTGCTGCACCTAATTCAATTGGCACATTGTCACAAAAGTAATTATCTGTCATTTGTATTGATGCCATAAGCACAAGTAAAGAGTGCACCTGCTGCCTGCTGGCGGCTCTAAAAATAAATCAAATTCTGCTCAAGTCTCCCTACACTCTCCGCTTCCTCAAGGAGGTGTGGGATCGGCAGCGCTCACTGAGGCTTCTGGTCGGCCTCTGCTCTGAAGTGAGAGTCTGCCGAGCGGATAGCTGAGCGCTTCAGTCGCCTCTCTTACTCAGGGTGAACTTGCCTCTCTCATCCACTGGGACCCAGCTTCTCCATGGCTAGGTGAGGGGGTGGCTGCAGATGAAGAGGCAGGATATATTGGGTATGCATCGGGGGTCAGGGCTGCTGTTCATCTGCTGCTACAAAGTGCTCTCTTGGCTCTCCTGCTAACCCCACTGTAATCTTTGAGAACATTTGATGTACAACATTGCGCTGTTTTATCTCCACTGATCAACTTTCAGTTCCAGCAACATTCATGTTCTAAAAAAAACGATTTCTTTTCTTAGCCTTAGGGTACCTCGGAGGTGTAGAAAAGAAAACGAAATTTCGAACGGCACAGTCTCGACAAGGGAGACCACGCAAATGTTCTCATTTTCAAAATGTCCTCTTTGAGTGAAGGGAGGGGGGAGGGGAGGGGGTTTCCAAGTCTGCCTTGAGGCCCTATCCATCTCTCTGTCGCTGACGCTTCACCCTGTCCTTGACTAAATTCCCGGGGGGAGTCAGAAGCATGTAGGCCATTGGGCCCTTCTGGATAGGGCAGCAGCGTCTGAAGGCCAATGGGAGTTGAGGAAGTCAGGCCTCTGCAGGGACGGTTGTATCCCAGGTGCACCACCTCCCTCGGTGAAGAGATGCCTATTTCTGTGAAGAAGCCGTGGTGGTGATATTAATGTGATAACACCACGGCAGTGGGGGCTGCACAGACAATTTTGTGCCCCTAAGGAGCTGTCAATAAAGATATTCACTCTGGCCTCCCTGTAAAAGCCCACCACCGTCTATGGCTCCATGTGGCTGTGGAGAATACAGCCTTCAACGTTCATTTCATATTCATGTTTGTCAAGAATGATCCAGCCGCCTGTCTCTTGTGGGAATTTGAGCCAAAGACAATCGGAAAGGCCAAGGGTAATAAGAATCCTTAATATGGCCTGTCTCACTTGGTTGCCGATGATATCATTCCTTCTAAACCCCGGCTAAAGATAAAATACTATTTATTTTCTAACATTCATACCAATACCTCATTCCAACCCCTTAGTAACCACCCCCACCCACCCCCACCCCCACCCCCCCCTACCCCCCACCCACCTCCGGCTTTTTGTTGTGTTGCCGAGCACTGGAGGGTCTTCTGTCTGTCCTTTGAGACAGGGATCATGATGATAGGGCTCTATCGCTTGTCTATTCCTGAAAAGTCGCTAACCTTGAATACGCAGCTGGGCTCTTTGCCCTCTGAAGCATTTGCGAATGCAGCGATGATGACTGGTTGTAAGATCCAGGAACTCCTAAGTAATGTGGCAGTATCTTTCCGCTGTAATAAGAGGGAATGAGATTTAGAAATGTTCTATTTTTCCTCCCTCCCCATCCCCATGAATAACATTAATAATTGAAGCGGTCACAGGAGGAAGAGGGTGATGAAGTAGCGCTTATTAATTATGGCTTTTAATAAATAATGCCATCACGTCTCGATCTATTCTTCTTGTCCCCTTCGCACATCCTCCTCTCTTCTCATGACCGATCCGTTTTTTTTTTGGTCCAAGGGCGCGGGTACATTTTTCAAAAACAGCAGCACACTTTGTTCCTCACAGCGTGTGAATAGTTACGATTCCCAAACACGTGAAACATGTTTCTCTTTGACAGTAGGGAAAATGATCCAATCATTTTCATCATTTCGTATTGGTGGTCAAGATAGATTGGAATGGAAGGGATTGTGGACCATAAATGGACAGCTACAGTACATAATAGCTCTGGTAAAGATGAGATTTGATCATGGTAAACATTGATTATGTGGGCCAAACGTGTGCGGTCATTATTGCTAAGAGGTTAAGGTCAAGATAAGATGAGAAATGATAGGTAATTTCAATCAAAATACCTCTCTGTCCTTCATACTGTACATACAGAATATTTCGGTCGCCTCACATGTATCTGATGAACGACCATAAACGTTCAGGGCACAGAGACCCTCCCCTCCTAAATGCTTGCTGATACGAACTGCTTTAGCGCTCATCTACTTCCTGCTTCCGCACATTCTCCAGCCTTTCTCTTTCGCCAAGCCAAGGCCTCCTCTGGCGTTTGCGCTGAGCTTCAAATCTGGAGATTTATTGGGAGATAAAGTCAGTAGGCCTTTGTGTGTGTGTCCTGGTCACAGCCAGCCCCTCTCCCCAGAGCAGTGGCCCTGCTGTGACATCCCAGGCATCGAAGAGAGAGAGAGAGAGAGAGAGAGAGAGAGAGAGAGAGAGAGAGAGAGAGAGAGAGAGACAGAGAGAGAGAGAGAGAGAGAGAGAGAGAGAGAGGAAAAAAAAATTATTCACATTTAACTCATGAACGCCCAAAAGTGATAGGTGACAAAGCCTATCCTGAACAGGGGGATGAAGAGAGGAAGGTGGGGGTAAAACGGAATAAAAGACCCCCCCCCCCACCCCCCCCCCCTCCCCTCCCCCCACCAGTTTTTTTCTTCTGCCGATGGGTGCTGAGTCTGGGTTGTCGCTTGATAATCTTATCTGGCTGTGATGGGTGGCAGAGAGGGACAAAAGAGGCCAAGGCACAGTGGAGGTCTGATGGGCTGGCTGATTGCAGAGCTGTCCATCCAATGGTAGCCTGGTAGCCATGGAAATGATGAATGACATGTGTCCTGAGCGTCACACCGAGTCATCGGGGGACTGATGAATAGGCCCGTCAAAACAGATGATGGACGGTCCGTCTAGAAAATATATAGATATATATATATAAAGTTATATTGTAGTAATAGTAGCAAACCTGCTGGTAATGTAATTGTTGTTTACAATTGTAGCTCCATTTGAATAACCAGATGTCCTTTTGCAAGACCCTTTATAAGTGGTTTCATTTCTCCAGTATGGCCTTGAGTCCGTTATGTTTCACCATTATATCATTTTACAGTTCATCCGACAAGAACAACAGCCAAAGCAAACTGCCTTTCGACCCGAAGATGAGAAGAATATGAGAAAGACGGAAGAGTTTCCACAGACTCAAGATATTTAGGTCAAAGCTTAGACCCTTTTCTGAACTATACCGGGTCAGCCGAGAGCAGAGAGAACAGAGGAGGCTAGGAGAGGCAGACCCTGAACTGGATGTACCACAGCTCTACAGATACAGCAGCACTGCTAACATTTTACTAGTGCCTGACCATGATAAATGATAAGAGAGAAATGTGCAGCCCTGCAAAAAACACTGTCCCAGCTGCGACGCACGGCTGAGAATTCTCGTATCAGCGAAGATTCTGTTCGTACTTCCTCTTGCTTTGAGAACTCTTGGAACACAGAATCACTTGATCTGTACAGTAGCTTGTTTTGGATTAAGCCAACTGGGTGGGGAGTTGCTTATTTACAGTGTTTGGTTTATTCGATTTCAGGGGATCTTTTCTTTAATTGGACAGAAATGTGGTTTCATTGGCCAAAAGTGTGGTTTTTATTAGTCTTTGATTGCTCTTCTCACTGCTTCGGGTCTTCATTACCCAGGTAAGAGCTAAGTTTAGTTGTAGCATGTGAGTGCAGGAAAAGTTAAGCTGTAGAACAAACTCAACATGGTTTACTGTGAAGTGGGAAGAATCGTTTGTTTGGGCAGAAAATAAATGTTGTTTTTTGGTACTGGTCTGGTGGAGAGGTTGGGAATCTCCACACAGGTTAAGCAACTAGGTTGACTAGGTGCTTCTCGATGAAATACGATATATATCAACGCTTAAGGAGAACGCGTAGAAAAGGGTACTCTTGTACTCTGGACCTACTGAGAAAATTCAAGGAAAAGGCTGTATTAGGTAGCCTTCTGGCCAGCAGTATTTCCCTGGCCTGGTCTTTCGATCCCTACCTACAACAGTATCTCCCTGATCCTCTTTAATGCTCTCTGTCATAATTCATGCGATGCCTGACACTATTGTTGCTCCCAGGTAAATAGCAGCGGGATCACAGCTTATCCAGTGCCCTCCAGAGCTGATCAATGTTTAATGCCGTCTTACAACCAGCAGATCTGGTCAAAGGAAAAAGCGATACCTCTTTTCCTCCTGGATGTTTTCCCTCTCCAACTCTAACCCTTGGGTGGAGATGTGCTCAAGGGAACCCGAGTGTTCCAGGTCTGATGAATGGAAATGTTTGACCCATGTCAGACCTTCAGCTCATTTGGCAGTTTGCACAGATCTAAGTCATGGGAATTCTACAGATAGATAACGTTTAATAAGATCTCATATTTAATGAGTACAATTTTCATTGTTTCTGGGGTGCTGCCATTACAGAGAATAGAGTTTTTGCAGATAAAAAGTATGTTATTTGTTGTGATTTAACAGGCTACTAGCAAATAGAAATCCCCTGAGAAAATAGGTTACAAGCAAACAGGAACTGAATTTAAGTCATCTTTATCAAGATCAGGGACGTTTCTAGGATTGAAAAAAGGGGGGGCTTAGCCCCTACGGATGTGTAATGTTGGCCCCAAAAAATTTGGACTCATTCATTGGGGGCTGCGGATATCCATTGTCTCAGACAGTTCATAAATTGGTTCAATCAGAAAGAGTGTGATTTGTATGAAAACACACAAACCAGAAACGCACTCACATATGTAGCGTGTTAGAAATAACTTGTTCATGTGTAAAACAAAAAAAGTAAAACAAATCCCAATAATTATTTGGGGGGGGGGGGGGGTGAAGAACATTTAAGGGGGGCTTCAGCCCCCCTGAAACAGGGCTAACGACGCCCCTGATCAAGATGTATCCACCTTTGTATTTTAAATGAACCTGTTAGATTCTCTTGTTGTTGAAAGGTTGCAAGTTGAAAGTTTGTTACATTCCACAACACAAATATGTTGTCTTCCTTAAAAAGCAGATTTTTAGAGCTACTGACCTGAAATAGTGGGCAGTTGTGCTTGGAGATAATGCTTGTTACGATTACTTGCGACTGGTGCATGGTGCAGTCCAAAATAACATGATTCACACTTTCATAATCAAGAATAGTGTTGAGAGAAAGTGTTTTTAGGTCAAGGAAAGCCTTGGCCAGATAGAACACCAATTCAGAGCCCTTAACTCCACTGACTGCCAGGGTCATCAGCGTGCAAGCTGTCAACAGCTGAATCTCCTTAGCAATTATCCCGTCTTCTCTCTACTGACATTCAACCCACTAAAACTTTCCAAAAGCTTGCGAAAACTTTCAGAACCTAAAATCACATGTAATTTAAGACGTCAGTGGCAAATTAACATGTTGGCCCCTTCACTGAGGCAAGCTTTCAACTGTAAAATATGCATGAGAGCGTGCTTGATTGATATTGGTCAACAGTGCACTTGCACTTGTCAAACATGACAGTGGGTTTTCCAAGACTCCCCCCACTGACCGACCCTGCCTTGTGAATGATGGAAAAATTGATTTCCTCACCTGCTCACGATGATGAATTGATAAAAGATTAACCGCCAAGGGGAAATTGAGTTAGTGCCACTGGAAATACACATATGGATCTGTAAGCCGAGCTGTCCTGCCATCTCCCCCCCCCCCCACATCCTCTACGCTTACAGCCAAGTATTCCAGCCTCCGCACCTATTAGGATATAAATTGGGGATGGTGCCGCAAATCCACTCGTGTGACAACGTGTTGACCAGACCTGTGCACAATTAATAAACCCATCAAGTGGGGGTTTGAGGCACCCCACCCCCCCACCCCCCCCCCACCAAACCATGATATTTACCTGAGGTGGTCAATAGTCACAAGGCTCCAAATTCCATCACGCCACCTCCATATTTAATAATGTCGTATCCCCATTGGTGCCTAGGCCCCGGCTTGAGCCTATTCATCTCAACCTTAATTACCTGGACCCACCTAGATCAGGGTGTTCACCGAAATCCAATCTGTACCCACGCCTAAGCGTAATCCGCCCCTGTATAAATAATAATGCATGTGTAAATGAAATGTGAAAGATTACATTTGGTCATATGAAGGGTGGTTAGGTATGTGGGGCAGGAGCCGCACACAGAGTGAGTGGGGGGGGGGTGGGGGGAGGGGGGGTGGAGGTTTGGGGTGGTGGGGGAGCGAAAGCATCTGTGGGATCAAAGAAATATCTGAAGGTTAATTTGTTTTGAAACCTGGAGCAAAATCTTTTGAGCACATCTTATCGCGAGGAGCCATTTATGATGTCATTAGCAAGGGATGGCGGACACGTCAATAAGGTTAACGGCGGTGGTGCGCATCAAAACAACACAACAGGAGACGAGAGGAGACAAGACAGTGGAAAGCTAAGACTTGTACATGGGAGGTTGACAAACTAAACCATTTTCTTTCTCGGACTATAACAATTATCTTTCAATCCAACTATTATTTTTTTTTTCCAGATGTGTTGAAAAACAGTTAAGAAAGGGTCAAATTAGGATTTTAACCTCAGTGGATTGTTCCTTGCCTTTTACGTTACAGACAGCCAAGTCTAATTAACATATTGGAATAAAAAAACATTCCCTCCTTCTAGAACGTTGATGCTATAAGATTTCTGAGTGAAGAGATCTTAAGAGCGGCCATTTTTTTCCCTTTGTTGTCCCACATATAAAGGTTTTTGCAACAGTATGTCAAGTTGCCAGCGTGTTCGTCCATGAAACGCATGTCATGTCATGTCATGGTATTGATGAGGATGCAAAAAGCTTGAGGTTACATCAAGAAGCTCTGTTAACCTGTTGAGGTCAATGGAGTGCTGGATGGAAGCGATAGAATGCCACAACATTGTCTTCCTTCACCTTTCTATCCAGCCAGTTCAATTATCTTCTCTGTCTTTATCTCTCTCCTTTGAATGGATGCCTATGATAGAGCATAGATTGCTCTTTGATGCTGAATACACCCATTGGTAATAATTGGCAGGAGCAGATAAGCTGTTTCTTAGAGTTATCAATTGTAATTTTGCAGGTTCTATTTAGGAAAATAATGGATGTAATTGTAATTGGGCGCATTGGATTTGAAGTACATATAAATGCCCTACCATTAAGACTTATTACTTGTGAAACGTTCATACTACATAACACTTATGTCTTACTGTGTTGCATATCATTGCAGCTAACAGTCATATTTTTTTCGCTGTATTTTATCTTTATTTATTCAGCCAAAAATCTACAGAGGGAAAAGTTCCTATTTTTGGAAAACCGATCATTAATAGGAATAACTGCAACCACCAGTCCTTGTTCACTGTAAGCAGAGATGTGGTCCTTGTACTTGTCAAGCAGAACATTAGGCCTCACGTTTGTCAATAGGAGCGCTTTATGAAATGGTACAAATCACCTGTAGGAAAACTACAGGCTTCATGCTGAGCGAACACGGCACACGTCTGCATTTCTCATTGTTTCACCATCAAATGCCAGGGTGATTAATAGCCTCTGCAGAGATGGAAAGAGAGACGACACATGGGTTAGGAATGGGAAAGGGGGGGCGGGGGGGGGGGGGATGGTGGTAAGAGAGAGGGGATGACAGAGGAAGGTGCGTGTTTGTGAGGAAAAGACAGAGAGAAAGAAAACCAGAGCGAAGGGGGGGGATGAGGACAGGGAGAGAGGCGCAGAGAGAGACGATAAGAGGACGAGCGAGGGGCAGAAAGACAGAGAGAGAGGGTGAGAGGAAGAGGGACAGATAGGGTAAGCGGGAGAGAGGGTAAGGGAAGAAGCACGATAGGAAAACATGGAGAGAGAGAGAGAGCGGGACAGAGAGAGGTAGAGATAAAGCAGTAGCAACAGAGAGACCTTTTAAGGATGAATCACTGGACTACTGGAGTATATTCAAATGGGAATGGTGGATTAGTAGAAAACACTAGCAAAAAAAACACACAAAAACATTTTTAAACAGTAACAACTTCCAACTCTGTTCACACTTATCTTCTGAGGTCTTATTAAGGGTAAACACTTAGTACTTTACTTAGGTGACTGGATTTGAGGTTTGGAAGAAAAAAAACTGCCAACAGCAATACGTGTGTGTGTTTGTGTGTGTGTGTGTGTGTGAGAGAGAGAGAGAGAGAGAGAGAGAGACGTACTCTACACATAAACACAGAGGAAAAATATTTTCTAACCAATAAAGTTCTGCCATTGCTATTATGTTGTATAAGGTGCTGTCAGTTATCTTAAATTGTACCCTTTCACCTTGAATCCAGTGAAATGAGCCATTGACAGCTTCCCCGTTCAATGTTAGAGTGAAGCGGAGGGAGAAAGAAACGGTGCTATTCTCTCAATGCATTTTGTTAGAGCTGCAGTTATTCACACAGCCCATCCATACAAGAATAGGACATACTTAATGGAAAGAAGAATACATTACTGTGTTGTGTGGATTATAAAACATATTTAACTACTCCCTCACCTGTCATCTACATCAAACTAACCATCCTGCCCACTATATGGATGCTGATTTTAAATTGTAAACTTACTAAATTAGGGAGTTACAGTACTAACAGTACCTGAAGCATTACAGGGGAAGATACTCTGCCCCAAAGAGCAAAGTCACTCTCTTTGGTAACCATGACAAATTCTTAAAGGACACCATCTGTATTTCCCAGTATGCAAACTCTACAGTGCATTCACAGTCAGAAGGCCAGATACAGAGAAATCGCCAAAGTGGTCAGGTTTAGTGGTCATGCAGGATTTGGAGATGATTCCCCCCCCCCATTTTTTTAAGTGGAACGTGCACACCAACAGCTGTCTACTGAATTGGTGAGCACCCCCTGTACTACCCCCTGTACTATCTAGAACACAACCTTTAATCCCTGAAACTGCTGTGGGTGGTTCACTTCCATGTTGCTGAGGCCAAAGTGTTGTACAAACAAAAAACACTGCTGTAAATAACTGAATTGAGCCAAAGTCACAATCCCACACTTGAAGCCATGGACAACCCTAGGATTTCCTCAACAGAAGAGCCAGACTAAACACACTGGATGTTGTAGCCTAATGTCCACATTGATTACAATGTGCCAACTGGCCTCAGGTATATATAAAGAAAACGTATGAAAAAGTCAACATATAGGATTTGCTGTCTTTATGGACATTAAAAAAGAACAAAGAATGAATCCCTTTTTTTTGAGTGAGAACAGGTACAACACCAGGTTAAGTCCTTTACGGTGACCCGACCTTTTATGATTCAAAACTGTCATGTTTCGAAAGCTTGTTGCGAAAGCTCCCACCGTCTCTTCCGTCTCCCCGATCCTGTCAACACCTGGTGATTGATGAAGCACCCTGCCTCCCTGTCTCTCCTCTCTCTCAGTGGCTTTTGTTGGAAGGCAGTTATTATTGATTTAGGTGGAATCAAATCACTAACGGTGATAACAGTTTTAAATAATGGGCAGATAACAACATGCCTGGTGGATGAAGGCAATCAGTACTTCATTATCGTTACCCAAGGAAGACGAGACTTGAGTTAACAAGGAAATGTAATGGGATATCCAACGCATCATGCCACATTGCTACTGCCAGGCTTAGTTAGCTCTGCAAATATAGTCAAATACACATGGGATGAATTTGTCTAATGTTTTCTGTAAGCTAGCTTTGTAACTTCAGGGATATCTGTAACCCTGAAGGTACAGATGCAATTATTCAGCCCAAGTTACACAAGTCACACACCTACAGTCTTCAAGAACGAAAGGATACACTTGAATGATGTGCGATCATTTTTCATTTCTCACCCAGGAATTCTCTTTACTGTTGCCACAAGAAATACACCAGTGATGAAGCAACTCAACTACACTTTCATATTTACCTGTCCATTAAGATGGAACAACTTCTTTCCAAAAAATATTGGTATATTTTCGGATGTCTTTTGTTTCCAAGGTTAACAACACAGAGGCCATCTTTTTGAAAGGACAGAGCTAAGCTTGGGTCCTTTACTGTGTGCAGCAGTACTGCAGTTGTGATGTGGCCACACAGTGGTGGCCAACACACTGTCCTTTGCTGCAGTGTGGTGGGGGGAGGTACCATCATGACCGAGGAGACCATCAGACCCAACAAGCTGGAGAAGTAGGCCCGTTCTGGGTCCAAAACTGGACCGTCTGGAGACGATGACCCACCTGCATAACCCCTCCCACCCCCTCTGTGACCAACGCCCAGGCTGAATATCAGTGCCTGATCTCCATAATATTTCTTTATTTTTGCAACAATACTGTTGTTTATACAAAAACGTTCATATTATTTATAAGTTCATGTTCATGTATATAATATGTTATATATATTTTTTTCCAGTTATCTGTTCTTCTTTCCTATCTATTTTCTTTCTTTGTCAGCAGCCTAAAACACCTACATTTCCCTACCTGTGGATTATTAAAGTGTTATCTCATCTTAACAGTTGCATTGATGAATAACCTTGAGTTGAGGTTATAACCAATATTCATTTTTCGAAGGCAAGTTCTATTGAACAAACTGATTTTCGTGCTTAGCCAGTACAGCTAAATACTTTCACGCATTACAAACTAACGACATTAGCATCTTAAAATAGCTTCGTCTTCCTTCATGCAAATCGTACATATCTGTAATTGACAATTAAGCATGCCAAAAACATCCGCCTGCCATTTAATTGCTGTTAATGAGTGCTGGGATGAAGAGTCGGCAAGGTCTACCTGTTGTGTCCCTCTTTTGCTACTGAAATATGCAAACTAACCTTGGTTAAAAGCTCTCGCTGGGTTTGGAGTGTAAGGGCGCATTTCCATGCAAGCCTAGTCAGCGGGGCTCCAGAGTTACCGATATATCCCCACCGTGCCCCCCAAATTCCCATTGAGTCAAATGCAGCATGATTACACTTCACACTAGCCAAATTATAATGCAAATAGCGTTCCACCTATTAACCATGCAGCCGATCGAAACGTGCGCTTGTCCCCACAGTGTATGATGTAAATTGCTATGTCACATTAAAATTGACACCGGTAATTCTGTGCATTGTGAAGTTATTGGGTGCCAGATCTTATGAAGCGTTGTGACAGCTATGCAGATGAGTGCATTTTGCCGTACATAGTCAATTTGACACAGTCACAGGGGGAGAGATTGCTTTTTGGTGCGAAATGAAACCACACAAATTAAGAAATTACCTCCGAGCAAAAATGGTTCTCCCAACACCAGCAACACTACATTTTGAGGATGTTTAAAATGGTGCTCAGTGGTTATTAACCTTAGCCTTACATGTTCCAAACAGCTGTGGTATGTATGCTTTATTTGTGTCTGAGTTTTGAATGGGTCATAAACAAACTGCACACGTATGAAATGACCATCTCATCTTCCTTCAAATCCCATTTAAACATTACAGTGCAACCATTTGGAATGGCCAATCCGGATAATTACCATTGTGAATCTCCATCCATTTAGTATCCAGAGACAGCACAGAAATGCACAAGAACCGGCTTTCACATTAGTGTCTAGGGGGAAGTCTACCGACCTGAGGAATAGCCCCTGCCAAGACCCCCCCCTCTCATTGAAGTGATTCATGCTCAATATAGACGCAAGCACACTGACTAATCTGCCCTAAACGAGCAGTGCCAGGCTCAGTGTGGAAAAGCAGCGGATGTTCCCCAGCAATACAAAGACAAGTGGTGTAATTCACCACCTTCTGTCACAGCATGACCACGCTGCAGAGACAGCCAGTGGGCTTGTCGTAAAAAAAAAAAGGGGAAAAAAAAGTGTATGTCATTTAGAAGTGATCCGAACCCACTTCAGGGCTCTGCGGTTTTGGAGAGTGTACTCCTGGCGCTCGCTGATTGGGTCCCTAATTAGTGTGCTTTGTTAATGGCAGGTAGTGTCAGATCCTAACGAGGAGCTGATTGGAGTGTGTGGGGAGAGATGATTGGGAGGACTAGCAGCTCAAAGTTAAACACCTCCTCAATGCGGAGACTGATCCGAGACAGTAAAAGTGGGGGGAGGGGGTCGCGTTATGGAGCTACGTCATCGGAAAGCCACAACGAAAGGTCTGTCTGGACACATTTAAAAAAATATATACTTTAGGACAGGAAATGTTAGCGAGAAAGAAACGTAAGTACTTACTGGAAATCGCCCAGGTTGGATCTGAACCCAGGCCACTGTGGCCTTACCCTACATGATACACCCCCTTGATTGATTAGCCAATGAGGTGCCCTTTCTCTGACCACTTAAACAACCAATCACCAATGCTGTCAGAAAAACGGCATGCCACAACTTAATCTTGGACAATATCTTCTCTTTCTGCTGTAAAGCCTACAATCTATTACTCACTCATCACATACAACAGACTGTCAGACTAGCTTCCAATCTTTCAAACCTCGTCTTACACCATTTCATAGCTTGGTTTCCAGTGTGACCTCTGTGCCTTTTAGACCGATACAAAACAGTTTGTCAAGTTTTGTCACGCTTTATGTTGTAATTTTTTTTCTACTTCTATACTAAACCAACCTTAAAACATTTGTCAGACCCATGAAATGTATTATTACTAAATTATTTTAAGATATTTTCAAAGTCATTGCTCAGACCTTAGATGTAATTATTTGCAGTGTAGCTCTATGTGGATTGTTTTGTCTGAAGAAGCAGGACAACAGTTCATCATGAAGATAGCTTACAAGGGAGGGCAAGAAAAGGTTCGGCTAAAGGAGAAGAGGGAAAGAGAAGGTTCTGGTGATATTTTAGCCTCTCGCACACAAACACAACTGTATCAGTAGAGAAGTTCAAGTCCTAAATGCACACCAGAGAGTGCCAAGCTCACCAAATGAGTCCTCAGGAGACCCTCGCTCCACACCTGCAGTCATTTTTCAAACCTTATAATTGGTTCTCTTCAGTCTGCTGAAGCCTCCATGTCAAAAGACTGGGGTTACTTAGTGCCGCTTTATCAAAGGCCTGGGTTCGTACCACGGATCTCATCTCGACGCACAGTGTGGGTCATCATTTTAAAGGTCTGGCATTCAGGAGAACATTATCTGGTCATGTGATAAACAAAATGACATGTGTCTTGTTGCTTCTCCAGCTTGTGTCACTTTGGATTAAGGCTTTGAAACGTGAATAGCATGTGACCTTCAAGCAAAATATCACGGTGTGAACGTATATGAAGTTAAATATAACGTGGCTGTTTTGGGTTTGGGTGGAAACTGTGAAGAACAGAGGAGGGATGACTGAGGTTATTTCTCTCAGTGTTTCTCATTTGGCAGACAGCCTTTCTTGTGAGTCATGACTCTATCTAAGGGTACTGCAGTGTGGTGTGGGAGGACAAGTGGCATGACAGGAGAGTGTGTGATTCTGCGTATTGGCGAGAAGTGTGTGTGTGTGTGTGAGAAGTGCAGTGTGACAGATCAGTGTGTATGAGTGCGTGTGTGTGTGTGTGTGTTAGGAACCTGGCTGAGAAGAAGGGAGATGAGGTGTGCAAGGCCAGGGGGAAAGACGGAAGGATTTCCACACATCTGTAATAACTGTCACTCCGTACCTTCTCGAGAACTATTCCAAATTTTTTAAACAGAAAGATGGCTCACATTTTTCAAATGACATTTATATCTGTTGGCAGCCCATGCAGCATGTTTTTGGTGGGGGTTTTTTTCTCAGGTACATTTTTTTTCTCCCAAATAAACGTCTCTAAAGATAGACTGTTGCCTTGAGCGTTGCGGATATCACTCATGCAAACGTGAGGGTGAGCTACTCACCTCAAGTTGTATGTCTGAAAAATGTCACAAGGCTAAAAACTGAAGTGGACCATGCCTGGCCAGGGTGGGAAACACGTTGGGAGAGTGATGGCCATTTTGAGCTCTCGCCGTGAGCAGATGAATGTGTTTGTCCTGGGAAAATGACAGATGAGGACACACCATACAATGTTTTGATGGATGACAGTGAGAACACGACACAGATAGGTCTCAACGAGGACCTGAGGAGTTAACTATTGATTTGTTGCTACATATCGCTCCTCCTCTGATTCTAGCCAGGGCTACATGTACAGTACATTTCAGGACCGGATGGAAAAGAATAGATGGTGAACAGAGTATTGGACATTGCAGTATGTTAACGTATTAAATTAAACACTAAAGGCCAGATATTTCCATTTTGTGCAATTTAATGATGGTGTAGGTTCTGATATTGTACATTCTTTGGCAAAAAAATACAATAAAGTATATACTTCTTAGAAGAAATTCCATACCACGTAATGCAGTCCCATTTAGAAAATAAAAACAATGAATGAAATGATTCAAAACAGTTTATTTATTTTTTTTAATTTTTTTTTTCCAGACAAACACATTGATTTCTGGACCACAGTAGAGGATGGAAACCTTTCACAAACATTTTCATTATTATCATTATTTGAAAATACAAATATAAAATTATACTTTCCACATCTGAGATGTGAGAGACCCCCATCCACTTTAGTTTTTTTTTTTTTTTTTTTACAACAGGGCTTGAGCAAGCCATAGAAGAAGACCTGAAAGATGCTTTCAGACAGTCAGTCCGTTCAGCCAGCTCTCACGGTTAAAAAGTCCGTTAACATTAAAAAATGGGCAAGTGTTAGGAATGGGCAAGGCAATCAGAGAGAGAGAGAGAGAGAGAGAGAGTGGACCCTGGAGGGACCGTGAAAGACAAACATCAATAAGGTCACCTGTCAGAAATGCACATGACATTTGTGACAGTACTCTATTTGCTTCTGCTCATCCCACATTTGCCATTACAGCCATTTTGTAGCATAATGGGAGAAAAATGAAAGTGTGACGTGTGTGTGATACAAACAATGTTTGGCTACTTCAACATTTTGGAGCGTAAGGAGGTCTATCTCAAATGAGCCCTCAGCCATGGGACACAAACAGATATTTAACAGATATATACACTCATATATCCTTAATCCGTGTACATGTATATACATATGTACCTGGTATTACAGTATGTGTGCACTGCATCTTAATTCAGTGACGGGATGATCGTTTGGCCATTGCCTAGCACTTGCCTCAAGATTCAAGTTTAAATGGATACGGTAGTACGCTCCCATTATAACCCAACACCTTCCAGGTCGTATTTTTTCTTTGTTTTGTTTTGTTGTTTTTTTTGCTCTTTTTATAAATATTTTTTTTTGAAACCAACAATTATCCAATGAATACCTAGCAAGATGTGTAACATTCATTAGCTGTAAACTGCTGTCAATGTGAAATTAAAGTACAGCAACAGAGCCATGCTACCTTAAAGTCCAAGCTATGAGATAGGGAGAAAAACAAAGAGAAAGAAAAGTAGAAGAAAAAATAAATTAATGAAACTAATCAATGATGGTATTGACTATTTCAATGAAAACCAGCTTTTACATTAATCAAATGCTAAACCAGGACATTGTTTGTGTGAAGACAGGACATTAAATAAAGTCTGCTGTTATGGAGAATTTTTGCTTTCTTCATCTGCACTCAATTGGACAAAACGTCAAAATAATATAATATTTACCTGTTCTACAAAGGCTTGCAGTGCAGCTATCACTATGGGAACAATGATCTTTTGACACACTATTGTGAAAACTATACATAATCTTGTAGTGGCACCCCTGCACACATGGCACTAAGACAAGAGCTTATCCAGACAGCACATTGGGGTTTAAGGTCTTATCACTATGAGATCTATCTCCTCCCCCCCCCCCCCCCCCCCCCCCCCCCCACGAAAAAAGAAGTCCTCTGATGAAAAGAAAACACCCTGTTTAAAAATACTGCCAATGGTGCTCTTAGAAATTACATCAATTTCACTAAGTCGCTTACTTTTATCCCAATCAATAACATTCTCACGCACAGGGAAATAAGATCAATGATTGCACACAGCAAATTCATACTGTACCAACAATCACTTCAAAGTATACCTGGCATTTGACGTACCATAATTATGAATATGACATCACAATGTAGTTTCAGTTTGACAACTAAAATATTCGAACACCCTGGCTTTGATTAAAGTTAAGAGCTGGTTCCAAGTGTATAAAACAATTACCCCAAAAATGATACAGAAAAAGTTTTAAATCAATTTAAATTGAAAAGTAAAAATAAAATAAAAATCCTAATTAGTAGTACTATGGGCCACTCGGATACTTCAAGGAGTACAAATATTCAACATAGAGTTTAGATTAATGATATCCATAATAGTTTTTATTGTTATTATTACCATTATAATCATTAATCTAGTTTGACTTCCTAAAAATATAAGATCTTTCCATTTATGTGACAAACTCCATCCTGTTCATTACCATAGCTGTGTCTCTCATGAAAAAAAAGCAAAAGCTGTTTTGCATATCTAGCATTAGCATTTAAGGTAGTATGGCAACACCCCTTTAGAAACATTCAAGGGTGGGGATCCAATTAATGCCATGTTTACAATTCGGTCTTTCAGCAAAAAATCTTTTTCTTAAAATGTTTTCAATAAGAGCTTTGGTTAGTTGAAACCAAGTGAGAACAGCAAAACAGAAAAATAGGTGGGAAAATGCTATCAAAACAAATGTCAGCATTTTTTGTTTAACTATGGTAATTGATAAGCGAAAGTGTCTATCCTTACTGGTCCTAAATTGTCTAATAGCTACATCTACTTCTTAATTGAACTATATAACATCTACCACTAGATACTAGGAGAGAGAGAGACAGAAGAGCGACAAAGGGAGAGAAAGAGAGAGAGGACAACAAAGAAATGTATAGACCACTACACTGGCATCAAAGACAGCACTTTGTTACAAGGTAATTAGCAATTTTTCTTCTTTTTTTTCCACACATTACTGAAATACATTGATGATCAACATAAGATTATTTTATAAGGTGACAGGGAATGGAGAGAGAATCTGATGGATGTACAGTACATAATATTTATTATTGTTAGCATTATAATTATTATTATCATTTATATAATCATTAACAACCACAAAAATATTGATACAAATCCTTCTTAAAAATTGAAAGCATTCAAGGGTGGGAGCATACGTCTTCTCTTTTTAATTGATAGCATGTCTTTTTGTTTTAGATCATTAGATTATTACTTGATGAAGTCCCCATCTAAATTGTAAAAAATAATCCAGCACTCTGCTTCACATGGTTTTGAACAAACTGAAGCAAAACTGACATACATAAACATATCTGCTTTGAGAAACAAATCCACATACAAACGTATTGAATCCTTAATAATTTTGACTTTCAAAAGATCTGTTTCTAATTTGAGAGCTAATCCTTATTTACATCAACTTTAGTGTTAACTTCCTTTCTCTTTTTTTACATACAACGTATTATTTTGGAAATTCTTGAGCAGAAGATTCGAGTGTAATCCAATTGCAACATTCTAGAAGAACAATCCTTCATATCCCTGGAACCTGACCATTTCAAAGAGCCAACACTTGAAATGTGCAAATATAATATGGTCACAACCTTTTTGATAAAGTCACAGTGCAACAAGTTGTTTTATTTAATCCATTCGCATTGTTTCAGTCTACAATAAATTAATTTGTCATTTTTTTTCCAAGACAAAACTCACAGGACTGAGGTAACAAAAGATTTCCATCCTACTTAATAATAATCATTTAACATCCAAGAGGTTGAATATATCTGCTTTTTAAATATAGCCTCCATCACATTAAAACTAAGTTCTTTTTAAAAGAATAAAACAAAAAGCTGAAATAACAAACAAAACTGAAGACAATCATTCGAAGTCAAATGAAATGTTGGCAGATAAGTGTGAAATGTTTGGGACACTCTTCAACTCATCAAATTTTGTCTTACGGATACACAATAAAAGTGTGTGCTTTGGATTTTGTCATGGTTTTCTTTTCTTTTTTTTTTTAATAGTATTTACTTTCAAAGTCGCAGCGACAAAGTATTTTATTTGCAAAGAATCAACGTAAGTCTGGTTTGAAGGACATTTTAGTTCAATCGTCCAGTGTTAACCTTGTGTCATCTTCATGAAGCTGTGCACATCTTAGCTCTACCATGTAGACAATATGCTGGTATGACATTGGCCACAGTAGGAAAGCTTGACATTATTTACAGAGCAAGCCAACAGTGTTCTCATCGCAATGGTGTCTATAATGGCCTTTGTGCTACAAATGGATTTCCGTCTGACTTGAGAGTTTTCAATGTTCACTTAGACACCTGCACCCTAGCACAGTACAACCCTCACTGGTGAACCATCACAAAAATATGGTTCTGTCTCTGAAACCATTATATGCAGTGAAGTAATATTTACATGATAATATTCCTCTTTTTTAAAATCTGAATTCACAAAGTATTAAAAGGAAACTGTTTCTTTTTTTCTTTTTTTCTTCCTCCGGACAACAAAAACATTTATAAAAAAGGACTTTGAAAATATTGTAGTCCTCTTATTGCCCAAAATAGGTAAATACGGTAACGATATTACAGGGAAGAGGAAAATTTAAAGAATAAGCTAATAAAATGTATAAGTATACCCTTTTATTTGAACCGATGCTGTCTTTTTTCAAGCCTTGTTGGTTAATATCAGTTGTCTTGTGTGTGCAAACCAACACCTGAAGATGTTTTCATTACCAGTGGTAATAAAAACAATCCATAACAACATAACTCTAAATAAGAAAAACAAATAAAAAACTGAATCAAACTAGTTTACATATATATCGTTACTCTTTTCTGAGAGGATAAAGATACACAAAAATATTGAATACAATCTAAAGCTTCATCTAAACTTTAACAAATGAAAGACACAACGCAAGAAAAAAAATCAAAACCGATTTTTAAAATAAGGATAAAGTGATGAAAGGAAAAATCAAAAAACAACATCAACAAATCCTACACAAAGATACTGGGTTACGTTTGGATAGTATCTGAAAAGCCAGGTCTGGATTATAGTACAGCAGATTGTAGTCTTTTTTTCTTCTCTTTTTTTTTCTCTTTCTGAGATGATTCCGATTCATGTATTTATTCTTCACTGGTGCCACCTCCGTTCTGTCAGGTGTGTGGATGCTGTAATGCTTGTAGTTACATCACCTGTACACACAAGCTGTTAGAAACTCCGGCCGCTTTTCCCCGGGCCTCCTGTTATACTCTGCTGAAATCACAAACACACACATTTCCAAGACAATCAGAACAACAACAAAAAAAAACAAACTGCTCTTCAACTTTGTTGTGTTGTTGTGTTGTGTTGGTGGGCATAAACCGTGTCCCAAACATCTGACCCCTGAACTCAAGTGTGCACGTAGCTCATGTCCCTTTGATTCCACTCAATGGAAGAATCAGCAAAACGGTTAACAGTTACTTAAAAAATTGTTTAAAAAAAAAAAAAAAAAGGTCATGGCGAGCCTCTTTTGACTGTGAATTGCAAGTGCACACTTGGGGGGGGGGGGGGGGGATGAAGGTTTGGGAAAGGATGTAAGTGCCTCGTGTCAGAGAGAACTATTCAACTGCACGTATCTTGCAGTGTGTCATCTTCCTCTTCAAAAGCTCAATGTACACACGTATTCTCTGGAGTTCTGGAACGTAGATGACATTTGAACTGTTCTATGGACCAGGTATAGACAAGCTCAATGGTATTTAAACACTCCTGGGGCAGATTCAAAAGTCCCTCTATGTTTGAACACTCGGGGAAGATGACACAGCAAGCTCCATCTAAAACAGTTTTACAGAGGTGGCACTATGCCCCCTCCGCCAACTAACAATAGACATGTATGATCGATGGCAGCAGAAGCAGGCATCTCCTTCAGGTTAATGTCTACTGTACCAAACATGCAGGAAAGACTAGGGGTTACTAATGAAGAGTCATGATGCACAGGGAGTGGAACAGGTCAAAACGATGAAACAGGTTTACAGACAGACTGTACTTTATACTGTTGCTTTTCTCAGAAGGCTCTCATGCTGCAAATCATCCTTTTTATGTACTGTACTGTACTTCCAGGTACACAACGAGTGATTAATGCCTTTAATAGTCAGTGCCACAGACTTCACGATGAGACAATGGGATATCTCTCTCTAAAGTACACCCACTGATACAGTGTTCAGTCCATCAACCATTTGTGCAAATGCAGACATAATGACTCATTGTCCACACTTCCCTTATAGCTGTTTATTAAAATGTGCACTGCAGTCTAAGGCAAACTACTCTAAATGCTGGAACCTATTAAATCCTGTGAGCAACTTCTTAGAGACAAGTGCTTGTGAGTATTGCGAGTATCGCGTGTGTGTGTGTGTGTGTGTGTGTGTGTGTGTTGGAATGGTCTGGTTTAGCTTGTTCCTGAAGTACGCTGATAGAAGTTCTTTAAGTGAACAAGAGCAGGAGGTTAAGGGAATGAGTGATCCTTCTAGAGACTCTTCTAGAGTGTTCTACATGGTAAAGACAGTAAGGAGAAGGTGTTGTCCTTGCTGGCTTCCACAATGTGTGCCACTACCCTGCAGGCAGGGGTGTTCATACACACACTCCCTTATATACAGAACGCCACTTTCCCAAAACCTGCACACATGCAAAAAATGTTTCAAAAACATGCGTGCAAGCCTGCGCACACGCCATCATGCATTCATCCACTCATAACACCCCCAGACGACCATGTCCTTTGCTTACAAAGTGGCACTGCAAAAGTCTTGGGCAAGCTGATGACAACCAGCAACTACAGTTTACAAAATGCCTCTGTACGTAAGCACTGGAGCTGTGGGGGCACTAATGCCTAATGAATGGCAAACATGAGAGACAGCAACAGTGGAACAAGCGACAGCATAGTGGTGTAAACCCAGAAGAATTCCTCTCTGAGGCCCAGCATCAAATTAGGTACAGAAGGCATGCAGACGAAACTAGAAACCAATTAAGAAATGGATGACAAAGGGATCAAAGTACGAGGCAAAATAAGGGTATTTAGTTGATTTTTTTTTCCCACTACAGATGAGAGATGGCATCAACTTTTCAAAAGGGTCGCGTTGACTTTTGTGTCACGGGACGGAACGTGCTCAACGAACAACCTTGTGAAAAGTTGTTGTCATGGATTCCAGGTTGAGGGGGAGGAGCTTCTATGTTAGACAGAATCTTTAAGGAGAAGAAGAAAGAAAATAAAGGAGATGAAACAAGTTTCGGAGACTACAATGGAGATGATAGGTGGTTCAGGGAAGAAGGGACTACAATATTATAAAAATGGCACATAATACCTCAAATGAGATGGCAACCAACCACCTGTTAGCGTTCAATGGTATCCATTTGTAAAAGCTGTTGCAATCAACGGGCCCTAAAAGTGTACAGTTAGTTCCTGTGTCAGTATGCATTTCAAGGGGGAAAAAGGCATATAAAAGAAACCTATTACTGGTGAGTATATTTTATTCATAGGATGGGCTGCCAGCATGAATGAAAATGTATCTCTCTCATTTCCTGAGAAGTCGGGCTTATTTTAGCAACGGGAACTGAATTTGGGTCCCAATTTTGGTTCCTTAATTTGGATTTTGGTGAATGGCCACGCAGAACTGGCTTCATTTGTGTGCATGTGCTGCTCCTGAACCAGTGTCCCAAAGCAATTATTCAATTTTCTCTCTCTCTATATATATAGATATATTTATATACTATTTCACTACATATGACATATGTAGACTCTTTCAGTTTGTAGAGAGAGGGTATTTAACATTCCCTCTCAAACATAGGACAATGGAATAGTTTATTTTAAATCAATACATTTACACTAAAGCGGCAGCAAAACTGTTGATAGATACTAGATCACATCAAGGCAGTGATGAAATGAGACGTCATTGACTTTAGTGACATTACATACTGACAGTTGTCCTGAATGTGGTTCACATGATGCCTGTGAAGGTTCTGAATCTATGTTAAAGAGGAGATCTATTGTACGCTATACTATCTCTTGAAGCAGCCTTTTTATGACTAATGTCTATGCAAGATTACTATCACATTCATGCTAACAGGTATTAATCAAATAGGCATTTTGACATGACATGCAAAGTTCAGCAATGATACAGACATTTATATTTTAAGCAAAATTCAAACAGTCTTCAAACCCATCCAAACTAAAATCAAGAAAGCATGAATGTAGCCACTGTCCTTAGTCTTGCCAACACGCCAACTATGTTCTAAGCCAAGTAGAAGGTCAAAAAGTCCTCGAAGATAAAGTGCATTAACAACACCACTGCACCCTTTATAGACGTCTGAAGTCTGTATACAATTGGCATAATGCTAACTTGTCAGTACCTGAGGTCTAAATTAGCAGTAATGCAAACTATTGTTCGTTTAAACTGGAATGATTTAAGATGGATACTATTTATTAAATACCACATTTAACCTGCTAAACTGCACTCAAAATAGTAAAATAAAATAAGAAAACAGGTCAAACATTTTTTGTATATAGTCAAAACTCAAATTAGGTAACAATTTTGTTTAAATGTAGGCTGGGTTCACCATAGGACAGCAACAGCATGAAATATTTCTGACAAGGGATTCTGCATGCTGTCAGGACTGACATTTCTGAAACTGAAATATTTCCCAACCTACATTTCTCTTTTTATTGAGGTTGAAACTGTCTCTGAGACTAGAGAAGTATGACTCTCAAACTGAACATGATTGTTCTATATTTGATAAATGTCCCCCGCGGTGACCCTTACAGCTCCGGCATGGTGACATAACTCATGTTCCAGGGCACTTGGGAATGCACTGCTAGGTTTCAAAACCCGCAAAGATTGGTAAACAGGTGCACGCCTGCGACACAAAGGACCTTATTTAGTTCTCGCTGCCCCTTGGTACCAGGGAGAGAGTTCAAACAGAACTCCGAGGTATTCAAGCCTTCTGTGGGAGATAATGAGGTCCTTTGCGGTTCTTTGTGATTATTGGAATCAGCACTGGCTGCCCTTCCAACTGCATTCCAACATTCTTCAATCTATCAATACTCTTCACAAAAGGTTTCAAAGTAACTTGATAATGAAAGCACCCTGGCCACAGACTTCCCTGACAAGGATCCCCTGGAACAGAAAGGCGAAAGGTGCAATTATTGTCGTATTAATTCATCTTAACATGCCATTTTAACAGGGCACCTATACAACAGACCATTATTTCTTGTTGTTGAGGTCCTCTCTTCAAATCAACACCTTTGTCCGAAGGTGAAACAAAATACACCTTTGAAACCCCCCCCCCCCCCCCCCCCCCCCCCCACCACCACCACCACCACCACCACCTCCTCCCCCCTCCTCCCCCCTCCTCCCCATCAGAGAAATGAGGTAGGAAAAATTCACAGGGTGATTTTTGACCTTCTGCTTGGCGTCAGAACAGAAAGCACACACTGACACTTCAGGGAGGCGATGACAAGTGATGCCAGTTTACAGTTTGTTAGAGCACAGCTGAGAGAGAGAGGACAGTGTGTGAAAGGGAATGGAAAAATGTTGGCAATGCGCACAGTAACACTCAAGCATGGGCCAGAGCACTGTCTAACACTGAAATCTTGGTGGACATATTACATTGGAAACCCTCGCAGAAATACACTATGCATACAGTACATTCATTTAATGAATAGGCCTAAAAAGCTGATAGTTAACACTGAATATGCCTAAATTACTGTTAATGGAGGGGAGAGTGTCCTACAAGGGCTTACAGCAAAGTAATCACTGCTTTACTGTATGTTTTATGGCCAATAGATTTCTTTTAATGTATTTTTTTATTATTTATATCTAGCTCTAAAGCTTAACTACACTACACATTCATACACATTTCCTTCTGGGTATTTATATACTGTATATATATATATAAAATATCATTTTCCAAGCACACTTCCCAACCAAGAATCTGTTTTTGTTGGAGGATTGCCTATTGTATCTTCATTTCTAGGATTGGCCAGGAAGTGAACTGGGAGAGTGATGGAGGAGAGAGCGTGAAGCGATAAGGGGAAGGGAGACGTCCTCATATGAGTGAAGTGAGAGTGAGTGGGGAGGGAGGGAGGCTGGAGAGGGCTGGGGGGGTGGTTTGGGTGGTGGTGGTGGGGGGGGGGGTGCGGATACTCACAGCGATGCTGTGCCCAAAGCCAGAACCAGGCTGGGGGCTGGCGGCGCTGATGAAGTTGCCTACGGCAGAGTCCTGGCTAGCTGGACCGTACAGGTCGGCCACCGGACCGGGGCTGTTGGCGCCTGGGAAGGCTCCGGGCCGGGCCGGGTTGGTGCCTGCCATTGAGGAGGGGGGAGGGGGAGGGAGAGCGAGGGAAGGGGGGCAATGTGACGACTCAGAGCTGAGATAACAGGCGAGCATGAGGCTGGCATGCACACAGTACCACAGACGGACAGACCCTCGCCCAAAATAAGCAGAATCTCAGGAATGATTGTTAGGTAAAAGTCGTTTGGGACTATTATAGCTGTGACCTTAATGACTTATTAATGTCTACGCTTTAAGGCTCAGCGTTTTGTAGTTGTGTTTTTAATTATTTTTTTATAAAGTGCTGTTATTCATGGCCACTCGCTTAAAGATAAATGACAGGGATGCTATCGTTCGTGTATTTAGCTCAGTTTGGTATTTGGAGTGTGTCCCTCGACACGGTGTGCTGCTGACAGATTCAGCAAGTCGTTTTCGAAGCTGGCGTACTTCAGCTAGTTCGAGGGCACGAGGAAGACTCTCACATGCCATCCTGAGGAAGACAGGAGAGACAGGTTGTTCCTCTCAGCAGCTTAGCAGATCAGAGATGTACTTTAGGAGCCAGTAAAAACAGTGGGAGTTCTTCTTTTTCTATGAGTCATCTCTCAACTGTCTATCGTGCGTCTTCTCGTATTTTTTTTTCTCTATGAAATTGCAGTCGTCCCCCACCCCCCAAAAAAGACTCGCCATTTCATGGCTCCTACTCAGAAATTGCATGAGGGATTTGGGCACAACACACCTTATCTAATCAACACCTGTCGCAGGAAGACCCCCCCCCCCCCACACACACACACACACACACACACACCTATCCATCCCCACCCACCCACCCATCTATCCTGCCCCCTAAACTCTCCATCCCTTCTCGTCCATCTGCGGGCTCCATCTCTCCCTCTTTTAAATATATGATGGTGATTATCTCCTCCTTAGAGCCAGGAGTATTGGTTACTGGCTGCTGCTTGACAGGCAGGAAATTACACAGGGTGTTCTGGGTAATGTGTGCTAAAAGACTGCATCATTGAGTCACATTTCCATCACCACCGCCGGCTACATGAGCCAGCCCCTCGGAGGAGAGGAGCTGATATTAAAGAGCAGAGGAGATGAGAGAGAGGGCTGCATTAAACGGCATGCTGGGAGACGGTGTGTGTGTGTCTGTGTGCGTGCGTGTGTGTGAGTTAGAGGAAAATGGTTTGTTCATGCGTGTAGGTGACTGACTGATTGTGTGACTGAGTGAGTTACGGGATGTTTGTGAGTTTGCATGTCTGTGTTGTGTGTCCAATACGTGTACACAACAATCATCGTCTGAGAGCCTAACTAAATGACCTTGCCAGCGTACTTGGAAGACAGGGAAGCTGTGGCTATAACCAGACGGACTCCCTCACTCTTAAAGTAGAACACGTCTGGTCGAAATCCCACACCAATAAGGCTGGCAATTAAGAAATGGGGAAGCTAAGAAAGGAGGTGCAGTGGGGTAGACGACACAGATGGAGAGATAGAGAAAGTGAAAGAAAGAGAGGGCCAGAGAGAGCAAAAGAGAGAGAGAGACACGCAAAAACACAGAAGGATGGAGAGAGAAAGGGGAGACATGACAAAAGGGAGAAGAGGAGCGAGCGAGAGAAACCCCGGGGTTATTGGAAATTACTCTAATTGTTCCTCTTTGCTGGAACCAGGTTCGCCCTTAGCTCCGGACGACCCCGACCGCTCTGGTGTGTCGGGAGAGGAATTTAAAGAAATAAAAACAAAGAAGCATATATTAAATGGAGGGAATCCTGAAAGAAAGCTCGGGGCCTGCGCCTGTGGAGGCCGGTTCATCCCCCATCACCGAGGGCAACACGGTGACACATTAATAAGAGAATATTAAATCACTCCCCCTCCTTGGCTGCCAGAAGGCTTTGTTCGGGCCCGGATCCTCATGCTCGAGTCTGCTAATGCGCTGGATCTGAGGAGTCGAGAGACTGGGGTGCAGGCGGGGGGGGGGGGGGGGGGGGGGGGGGGGGGGGGGGGGGGATGGGAGGACTGACTACCGGTCAAACACAGACAAAGACCAGGCCCAGCTAATAACTCACCCCTCAACGAGTGTACCATTTAACCGCAGAGGCTAGTGAGGCTCCTGCCGGGGTGAAACGTTCCTCTCACAGGGGCCCCTGCATGAATCCTGATTGAGGGCCGATCGTGTGCAGGTAGTGCGGGATCAAAACTGATCACCCCTGATGTACCACTGACCCACTTTCCTGCAGCCCATCCAGGAAGTGACAACACACTCTTTTTCAGGTACATTACTTTGTCACTGAGAAACGCAAACCACCAGACCACCACAGACGCACACACAGATCCACAAATTCCTCTGCGGTTGATTAAATATAAATACATACTAACGGAAACTCCCTACTTTTAAACTCCAGACTAAACCTCAGTGTAACTGCCTGTCATATTTCAGTATCCACAGTCCTGCTTAGCATCTAGTTTTGTCGCTTGGCAACCCAAACTGTTGTTTAGCATCCTGATGCTAGAATGTTTTGGGCAATTACTATCTTGTTTTCATTTTTTTTCCAGCAGGCTCTTCTGTCCTCCTCTAATTAGAAGGACTTGGCTGAACTGCACACCTCCTTTTAAAGTTAAACAAGGATTTATGGTTCTTATAGCCCAGTGTGTACATGTAGTTGTGTATCTCTGTCACCCGTTATACGAGCTAAACATGACTCTAGCTCATATAACAAGACCTGTGTGGATAAAAACCACTGTGATTTTAAATGAAGGTCAGAATATCCACTGTGCTCCCATTTAATCACTTAGGATGGAATAGGCACATTAGGAGTGTCTGTGTGTTTGCAAGTGTGCTTCAGCAATTAGCATAATAGCTCAATTCTTCATTGTTTTTATTATTGTGGCTCTAAAACAACATCATTGTATGATTAAATCTCATCCGACCTGACGTTGATGATACCCTAGGGCTAATGCAGATCGTCTGTGCACACAAAACTGAACCTAGTTTCACAACATCGAAAAAAAGAATAAGATACAAGTTTAGAAGAAAAAATATTAATATCGGAAAATGAATGGTACTATTACAAAGTAATATTGACTTGGTAATGTCCTACATCCTATCGTGAGGACTTGCTTCAGAAATGACAAACAACATACCCATACAGGTCTATTACATATCGAATAAATACTTGTTCCACCATGCATGTGGTGTGATATCCAAAAAAAGAACAAATAAATCAGCATACACCAATGTTAAGTCAATACGTGTATGTTCCAAAAATGTCCTTCAGACGATGCATGTTTATGTGAATTTATGTCAAGCGTAATAATCACCGAAGTGTGATATATTGATATATGTACAAGTATATCCAAGTGCAAAGAAGCCAGCCCACGACAGGAAGCAAATAAGTCAAAAATCAAACTCCCAGAGCGGTGCTATAAAAAGCATGCATTGCATTCCAGGCAACAAGCCAGACCCCCCCCCCCCCCCCCCCTTCGCCATCACACCCCCCACCTCTACTTCTGTCTGTCAAACCCCCCCTGCTCCCCCGCTACCCCCCACCCCCCCCCCCCCCCCCCCCCCCCTTTTCTTCTCTGCATCTCTCGATGGCCTCTCGATGATTTACAGCATTTTGATGAATGGGATCGCTGATTGGTAAGGAACAGTGTAGGAAGGAGGAGGAGGAGGAGGAGGAAGACGCGGGGTACACACCTGGGCTCTTAAAGGGGTCCGGGCTGTGCAGGTGCTGGAGGGGAGAGGTGCAGGCCGAGCTGGCATGCTCGCTGTGCAGCATCTGAGCAGACTGGGGGGGGCCCAGGGAACCATAGTCCGCAAGGGAGTAGGGGGGTCCCCTGACGTCACCACCGGCCGCGGAATAGAACCCGTAATCGGGGAACCCTGAGAGATAGGGGGAAGGGGGGGGGGGGGGGGGGGAGGAGGGGCGGGGGAGCGAAGGGAGGGAAGGGGGACGAGGAGGGGGGGGGGAGGGGGGACGGACGGACTCCATCATTGTGGATAAAGTTTCATACAAACGTCAAATGATTTTTGGTTGCTGTGTTACTTGTTGAGCAGTACTGTGGTGTGGTGACTGGGGGGGGGGGGGGATGAAAGAATATAAAGCATTACTACTGTCTGACAGATCGACCCTCAGCCCCTCACCCTCCAGCAGGCGTCATGGTAACAAGCTAACTGAAGGCTACATCGGCCATTAATCTGCTCCAAACCCTCTTCGTTCCAGAGACTAAAAGGCAAAACTCTCACCGATAAACAGGACGAAAGAAAGAAAGAAAAAGTACTACTATAGTGTGTCCACTCCCACTATAGTGTGTCCACTCCCACTATAGTGTGTCCACTCCCACTATAGTGTGTCCACTCCTACTATAGTGTGTCCATTCCTACTATAGTGTGTCCACTCCCACTATAGTGTCCACTCCTACTATAGTGTGTCCACTCCTGCTATAGTGTGTCCACTCCCACTATAGTGTGTCCACTCCTACTATAGTGTGTCCACTCCTACTATAGTGTGTCCACTCCTAGTATAGTGTGTCCACTCCCTCTATAGTGTGTCCACTCCTACTATAGTGTGTCCACTCCTAGTATAGTGTGTCTACTCCCTCTATAGTGTGTCCACTCCTACTATAGTGTGTCCACTCCTAGTATAGTGTGTCTACTCCCGCTATAGTGTGTCCACTCCTGCTATAGTGTGTCCACTCCTACTATTGTGTCCACTCCTACTATAGTGTGTCCACTCCCACTATAGTGTGTCCACTCCTACTATAGTGTGTCCACTCCTGCTATAGTGTGTCCACTTCCACTATAGTGTGTCCACTCCTACTATAGTGTGTCAACTTCTCTGTCTGCTCAAGCTTAAATACGTTTGTTTGATACCTAAATATTTAATGACCTAAACACAGATAACTACATCTAATGTACAATCAAATAAAAACATGCCTCAGGGTGAAAAGATGAGCGAAAGGCATTTTCCTAAAATAAGGTGGGGGATATGATTTAGACCAATCTATAATTCATGTCTGGCTTCTCGCTCATAAATCAATGAGATTAGACCAGAAGCTTCTCATTAATTAACATTTTGACACCGGGAACATTTGGAGATGTACCCAGTTGATGAGGAAGGTGCACTAGACTTATATGTATAATAATGCTATAGGAGCTGGCATCTATCACAGAAAAGGTATAACATACAGTCTGTATGTTTAAGTTTCTTTACACCTTACGCATGTACAAGGACATGATCATTTGGGTGCTGCTTTTCTCTCAAACCCAAGAATATTCTGTTGACTTTCTTGAAGACTATTCTGGAAACGTGTCTAACTAAATAATCAGATAAAAACCCTGTCATGCCAGTGTTTCTCAGACACAGGGAGGCTTCATTATTATCCTTCGCCAAAGCACAGACACCGCTTGTCAACATATTGACGGGAAGTTGGAGACAAAATGTCAGAGAAGCTAGGTTAAACCTCACCACTTTCTTTCAAACCAATTACCCAACCTCTTAATTAGCTCCAGAGGAAGAGAAGGGAGTCGGAACCGTAACCCCCATCCCGTTACGATCTTCGTGGGAGAGACCGTTCAATCCGACCCCCCGTGATGACCTCTACCAGCAGCACAGAGACGTCAGCTGTGGAGAAGCTCTGGCTAAATCCTCTCACGCGTCTCTCTTTGTGCTTACAAGTGTTAGCTCATTAAGTAGGTGTTGTTTTCACACCTCAGTGCTGTTCTCTACACCTGCGAACGGGCGACGGTCAAGTGACTCTCACCTCTGGACTCAATCATTTGCAACAGTCATAGTAGGGAACAATAATCACAGGTAGTTTATAATCTAAATTATAATTTCTAAAATGGCTCGTAAAAAGAGAAATGGGGGGGGGGGGGGAAGCACTAATGAATGGATGAGAGGGTAACAAGGGTAGATGGATGTAAGACTAGATGAATGGATGGTGAAAACATGAATGGGATAATGTATATGCAGATACTGCAGGTATCTAAAAAGAGTATATTATCGTTTGATCTACAGTAACATTAAAGCCTTTGATACTTTGGCTTTGTGAGAAAAGAACAACGTCGAACATCTTTCCGCTTTACCCACCTGAGGGGAACGTCAAAACGTTCCCATATCTTTATTCAATTTGATAAAAGAGAGAGATGGAGATCAGTATGAACATGTGAAGACGACACTTGTAGCTCTAAATATTCAACCAGGCAAGATGAGAGAGAGCGAGAGAGAGAGAGAGAGAGAGTGAGAGAGAGAGGGAGAGAGAGAGAGAGAGTGACGGGCAGAATGAAGAGGGAGAGAGATGGAGAGAGAGGGAGAGGGAGAGAGAGAGAGTGACAGGCAGAATGAAGAGGGAGAGAGATGGAGAGAGAGGGAGAGGGAGAGAGAGAGAGAGAGAGAGAGAGAGAGTGACAGGCAGAATGAAGAGGGAGAGAGAGAAAGAGAGTGACAGGCAGAATGAAGAGGGAGAGAGAGAGAGAGAGAGAGAGAGAGGGAGAGAGAGAGAGAGAGAGGGAGAGGGAGAGAGTGAAAGGCAGAGAGGTTGAGGTCGCACATGGGCTCTTCTGTCTTCTTTAGCACCTCTTTAGAAAACCGGGGGGGTTGCCCAATTGAGCGGTGCATCTTTAATCACTTAAGGTGGGAGACAATAAACAAACACAGTCACACACGCACACTTAGGGTTTAATCCAGTTTTGATGTGCACGCTTAATAGCCGGCTGTCCTTGAGGTTCAAAGAGATTTCTGAGCCCCCCTCTAATTAGGCCGAGACAGGCGTCCTGTTCGGTTCCCTCTCATCTTCCTAATTAGATCTTTAACAACAAACAAATGAAGACCTTTAGAGGGGCGTGTCACCCTCTCCTCCATTAGTTACAGTGGAAAGGGAGGGGGGGGGGGGGGTCCCTGGTCCCCCGTCTTCCCCCCCCCCCCCCCCCCCCCCGGTCCCCCTCTTCTTTCTGACTCCCACCATGAGCACACACAAGAGCACACAGACACACACAGGTACTGGACGTACACAAAAACCCACACACGCACTACCCTGCCTTACACAACCATGTAAAATGAGTCCTCGGGCTTGCCCGAGGCTTTCCCGCCACTGTGAAGGTCTTTCCGACCCTACAGATCACGTCTAATGATATCACGCTCTGATAAAAATATATATATATATATATGACATACAGAATGACATACAATTTTGAAAAGAAGAATGAGACCTTTTCCAGACTACAGAGAACTCAGCCATCTGGAAGAATAGAGGGTCCTTGATTATGGCGGCGAGGCTAATTTTACGAGCAATGCAAATGATTTACTTTGAGAGCGTTGGGGTGAGAACATTTGGAAGCTGAATTAAAAATCTACGCTGGCTACAGTACATCAAAGTTGCCATGGTAATGTGCGGCTGGTCTGATTGTCCACCGAGCGGACGTGTTCTCGGTTCGTTCAAAAAGAGTTCCCTGGATTGTGTGGGCGCTACGATCCCTCGCAACCTCTCTAAACCTCTCATAAATAATGTAAACCTGCAAAAATGATAACCTACCCTATGTAAGCTACTCTTCTTAACGTGCGCCTTTGAAACTAAACGTGTGCTTGTCGAAGGATTTGCTTTGTTCAGTTAACAAGGCTTGAGCAGCGCAGATGAGGATCTACAAGTGTGACCGCTGTTTGATCAACGCTAAGCAGAGAACACTGACAACACAGTCTGTCAGAAGGAGGAAGAAACAAACTCAGAGCTCCGCGCTCACACAGATGCACCCACACACAGACCAAACACACACAGACCAAACACACACAGATGCACCCACACACAGAGGAAACACACACAGACCAAACACACACAGATGCACCCACACACAGACCAAACACACACAGACCAAACACACACAGATGCACCCACACACAGACCAAACACACACAGACCAAACACACACAGAGGAAACACACACAGACCAAACACACACAGACCAAACACACACAGAGGAAACACACACAGACCAAACACACACAGAGGAAACACACACAGAGGAAACACACACAGACCAAACACACACAGAGGAAACACACACAGACCAAACACACACAGACCAAACACACACAGAGGAAACACACACAGACCAAACACACACAGAGGAAACACACACAGACCAAACACACACAGATGCACCCACACACAGACCAAACACACACAGATGCACCCACACACAAACCAAACACACACAGATGCACCCACACACAGACCAAACACACACAGATGCACCCACACACAGACCAAACACACACAGAGGAAACACACACAGAGCAAACACACACAGAGGAAACACACACAGATGCACACACAGACCAAACACACACAGAGCAAACACACACAGAGGAAACACACACAGACCAAACACACACAGACCAAACACACACAGATGCACCCACACACAGACCAAACACACACAGAGGAAACACACACACAGACCAAACACACACAGAGGAAACACACACAGACCAAACACACACAGAGGAAACACACACAGACCAAACACACACAGACCAAACACACACAGAGGAAACACACACAGACCAAACACACACAGACCAAACACACACAGAGGAAACACACACAGACCAAACACACACAGACCAAACACACACAGAGGAAACACACACAGAGGAAACACACACAGAGGAAACACACACAGACCAAACACACACAGACCAAACACACACAGACCAAACACACACAGAGGAAACACACACAGATGCACCCACACACAGAGGGAACACACACAGAGGAAACACACACAGAGGAAACACACACAGAGGGAACACACACAGAGGAAACACACACAGACCAAACACACACAGACCAAACACACACAGACCAAACACACACAGACCAAACACACACACAGAGGGAACACACACAGACCAAACTCCTCCACATTGTTTCCAGAAGGGCTTCGTTACGTCACGCCTCGTCCCCACAGATCCTCAACGCCTTCCAGGGCGGAGAGCGGAGGGCTTCAGTCTGTCGCCGGCACGGCCTGACAGATGCAACGGGGGCGAAAAACATCTGCCAGCCCCCCATCCGCGCCCCCCACCCCCACACACACACACACACACACCCCAGGGTGGCAACAAGGCACAGCTGACACCCTGTGTGTGCCTTTCTACTGAAGGGGGCGGGAGGCGGGGGGGGGGGGGGAGTTCACTAGCATGAAAAGCAATGCTCAGTGCATCGGAAAAGTGTAAAAATGTGGGATTTCAAAAACGATACGACGCCCCGTTGCTTGAACCCCTCCGACACTCAAAACAGTGCGGACGATTCCGTCTGCATCCGCCCCTCCCTCCCTGCCCTCAACCAATCGCCAACTTGCTGCACCATGACGTCACCTCTGCCCCAAAAAGTATCCGTGGTGACAAACAAATCTCTTTTCCTGTGTCCTAAACAATGATTAGGAAATAATCGTTAATCATAACGACCGCAACTGCGTGCCCTCTCTCCTGCACCGCCCCCCCCCCCCGACACACACACCTCTTTAATTAGGAGGTAATTGCTCATCTGAAAAACAAATGCGTGGCTCTCGGTTGCCGGGGCAACGGTGTAGGTAGGTTCGTTGGAGTGGATCTTTTCCCAAGTTTATCACTTATGCTGATAATCTCTCCCGTTTCCCAGGAGGTAAATGTGAAAACCGAGGCCCCAGCACGCGTATCCGTTACTTATCACGCAGTCAAGCTAACATTTAAACGCTGGGTCCGTTCGACGGATGCTTCAAAGTTTTTAAACGGTAAAGAAGTAAAGTGGCAGGTAAAAAAAATGCGAAGGTGTGCCTTTTTTGGTGATGCGTCATCTTCAGTGAAAGCACTTCCTTTAGAGAAGCACAGACCGGAGGAGTCTTTGAAGACGCCGGTGAACACGGACGAATCTGTCCTCTGAATATATCTAATGGAGGGGAAAGCGCTTAACACCTGTCCTGTCAGCTAAATGACTCGCACAATTCGTCTGTTGATGTAAGCAAAAACCCCCCCCCCAAAAAAAACGTTAGGTTTAAAAAAAAATCAGATGAGCTAAAAAAAAAAAGTGTCCGGGAGAAGCGGTGCCAACTTAAGAAGAAATAACATTTGCCACAATGCCAGCAACACAAAGTTAGCAGGTCCATCTGCTGTGCGTGTGTGTGTGTGTGTGTTTGCAGAACTCACAGCTGATCCTGCAAAAGGGGCCTCGGCATCTCGCATAGATAAGAACATCCGTGAGACACACACATCTACATTATTCATGAGTAACGCACACAATGCAACTTTTCAGCGCGTTACGCAGACGCACACACACACGGTATTCCCTGGAACGCTCTCCTCTCTTCGTTCCTCCGAACATGCGTCGCATTCGAATCACAGTGCAGCGCATTCACAGTACATTCACCCTTTACAAAAAAAAATGTGTCTGTTCGCTTGTCAAATATGCTTTGAAATTAGCTTTGGATTTTCAACGACTGCAATTAGCTTCATTTCCGCGGAATGGAATTTTGAAAGAATGGAAGATGTTCCTTTCTCTTCTGCCCGGGGTAGCTTTGACATGCCTTCTCAAAGGGTCCTTTTCTAGCTGAATAGGTGACTAATTAACAAAAGACGACTTCTTTTCAACCGCAGCGATGGCAGTTCATAAATAATCTATAGATAATAGAGCCTCATTTCGAGCTCAGATAGGCTGGGATAATGACATCTAATGGATGATGTATATCATCGATCTCGCACAAGGAGCAGCACCATCGCTCTACTTTACTACCCCGCATTGGTGCTCTTGGTCCTCACTCATCGAACACACTCTCTCTCGCGCACGCACACACACTAATACACACACCAACACACACACAAACACACACAGCTGTCCTTCTATCATAATATGTCAAGAAAACAAACACCCTGAGAATCGAGGTGGACAGGAACTCACAAACAAGTGAGCGGACTGATGGTGAGAGGGGAGCGCGCGCACACGCACGCACACACGCACACGCACGCACACACACACACACACGGCTGTGTATCTGTCTTCATCACAGTGAGAGACAGGCCTCTGTAAATGAGGCAAAATATGTCCACACCCTCCTCAGGAAATTGGCTGAGGTTGGTGAGAGGCAGGGTGGCCTAGTTCTCGTCAACAGCCTCGTCTCCTGACTGAACGCTTGGCTGTTCTTGCTGTTCATCAAAACAGCCGCGATGAGCTGGAGGAAAGAGCAGCCTAGTCGACGTTATTTCATCCACTGGATTCATCACATTATTTCGCAGATGTACAATTACAACTGAGGTAATGGCCGTGCACTCCAACATCTATTTTACAGCTTTCGAATCCTCGAGATAAGCAGAGGAATGTGGGCTTTTTATCTGGAAGATCACCGGGAGATTGGGACAGAGAAAGGGGGAAAAATAAAGGAAAAGGTTAAAGGAGAGAAACTACTCAGGGAGACAACATGACAAACCAGTGTCAACTGTACTGTCCTCAAACTCCCCCCTCGCCTGTCTGGAACAGACTTCTATATCAGGTGAGGTAAAGATGTGTGATTTCACACTGAGAGAAAGCGAGCGAGAGAAAGCGAGCGAGAGAGAAAAGAAGTCAAAGGTAAGTTAGCAGCACTAAGTTCACTTTCTCAGTTCGTTCTGAGAGCAGCTGAATGGAAATCATATCCTGCCAGGCTCAGAGGGCTTCAGAACGGCACTGCCAATCAGGCCAATCAGGCCGCATCCAGATCCACATCATCCAGAACAGATTTGGAATGGGAAAAGACTGCTGAGACCATTTCACATGGCTAAGGCTAAACTGCTATAGATTACTAGACGCAAAAAAACAGCTGGTTGGTTAGTCTGGTAAGTAACCTTAGACTGTTATTAGCTTGGTGCATGTACAGTGCGCTCCGTACGTCTTTGTGCTAGGATTCAGACGCGTCGATGATTTGTGGTAACGATGCCAGCTTCTACAATAAGATGACGTTCATCACGAACATGATTCATCAGGAACATGATTCATGCAGACAAGCCAGGCCCTCAGAGGTACGCACTGTATAAGTCAACAGCACCAAGCCTCTGAACTCTAGACAGACGCTGACAGAAACATCCACTCCTTCTGAAGGGAAATAAATACAGTTTAAACAACAACAACAACAAAACACACAACAAAAAAACACTCTGAACTGAAATGACTGCGGGTGAAACTGAATGAGGTGGGATCTGGAGGAAGGAGAGGGGGAGGAAGAGGAGGAAGAGGAGAAAGGAGGGAGAGGAGAGGGAGGGGAGGAGGGAGCGGAGGGAGAGGAGAAAGGAGGCAGAGGAGGGAGAGGAGAAGAAGAGGACGGAGAGGAGCGAGAGGAGGAAGAGGAGGGAGAGGAGAAGAAGGGGAGGAGGGAGAGGAGGAAGGAGGCAGAGGAGGGAGAGGAGGAGGGAGGAGGGAGAGGAGAAGAAGGGGAGGAGGGAGAGGAGGAAGGAGGCAGAGGAGGGAGAGGAGGAGGGAGGAGGGAGAGGATGAGAATGAAGAGAGGAGGAGGGAGGAACTATACGAACTTGGACATTTCACAGCTGACTACATGGTCTGGTTGCCGTTGATCTTCCAGGACTAAATGAATTCCAGACCAGAGGCTGAACAGACTAGTATGTTGCTCAAGCATTTGAGCAGCCTATTAATTGCTATGAAAGAGGCAATTTAGCACAGGTAGTAATTGGAGTTAGAATTGTGACCATTTATTTCAGCAGGATACCAGTACTCTGCTCTACATCCCCTCCCCCTCCCACACACACCCCTTGATACGTTTGAACGTGACTCACTTCCAACATGATTCATGAATGATTCACTAAAGTGAATGTAGCGACGATGAATCATGTCCCTCTCCACTTGTGTATTACGTGAGATCCTCTTCATTGTATTTTTTGCAGTTAAACTTAAATCAATGCTCGGATGCCATTCTCTCTGGAACTTCTTGATCTGCTAAAAAGGTTTTTAGTATTGATCGTTTCCGATGTCTGACTTGTTGATAAAAAAAAATAGTCTATACTATATAGTCTATATAGTCTATATATATATATATAAGAAGAAGAAATGATTACCATTTAAGTGCACTTTTATCCAGGCTTAAGACAGACAAGACATGAATACAGCTCCTGCTGTTCTAAGTTTTCCAGTTGGATCATAATGGCCAGAGCCTTGTAGGGAAAGATATACCTTGACTCCCCTCCCCTCCCAAAGACCTGAGAATACTTATGAAGCACGATGTCTGCTTGAATACGGCACACATAGAATAGCTGTAGGCATTTGAATGGTAGACGCAATATATTATATAATATATATATATATATATAATATTATTATATAGTATTATATCAAGGGTCATCCTCCATCTCACAGACTCATACAGTATCCTCTGCACCCACAATGGTATCTCCAATTAGACACATTACGATCTTCAGAGTTCAAAGTTCAGGAAGACATTTTTATTATCAAGCCCATTGTGTGCCAGATGAAGTTTTAGGAAAAAGGTCAAAGTGAAAAGGTCAGCGCTCCAGCCCAGCCTGCCATTCTAATCTGCAGGGAAGATCCACTGACAGTGAATCATTCCAGAGACGGAGGAATGAGGGGTTCCAAGTCGCGTGCCTAATGGAGGGAGACTCGTTGGCATAAAATGTTGTGGATGCACGACAGCCTGAATCCCTTGTGCACTTGGACTGGAAAAGGTCATTAGAGGTTGGTTTGTGACTGTGCCCTTTCATGAACTTTCTGAGCCTCTAACCAGCCTGGTTCGAGCCCTCATGCTTGGCCAAGGTTGGCCATGATTAGAGCCAAAGTGTTGCCCTCGCTCATTCAGGCCCCCCTGACTGCGCCCTCCACCTTCATCCCCTGATGCTCTGGATAAGAGCTCCCCCCCTGCAGCATGGGAGATATCTCAGCTTATTGCATTACTTGGATTTGATTGTTCTCATCCAGTCTGGAGAGACAAAGCATGTCTGGTCACAAGGGAGGGGAAAAACAAGGAACCTCAGACAGACTTGCGGCCATGGCCCCGCTATCGATTGGACAGGCTTGTTTTTTTTTTTCCCCCCGTCTTCCACAGATGCTACTTCCTATAATCAGCCGTGTCTGTGTGCGAACGGTGTCTGTGTTGGTTTGTGCGTGTGTTCGTTGAGCGTTTGTCTGTGTGTGTTGATGTGCGTGAGTGTGGCAGACCAGGAAGTGAGGACGTCCGATCCCTGACCACTAACCGGGGGGGGGGGGGGGGGGGGGGGGGGGGGGGGGGGGGGGGGGGGGGGGGGGAGATGAGGGGGTTCTGACAGCCAATTAGGCGAGGCGATCATTTTACCCTCCGAGCCAAAATGCTGCCTGTCAATTTCAGGCTGGCTGCTTGTTTTTCTCCCCCTTGTTTATTTAGCTATATATGGTTCTGGACAAAGTCAGAGTGATTGATTAAGCTATCTGACCACCCGATCAATAAGAGGTCAAGGATGCAAGGGAAAAAGTAAAGGAAGAAAAACCAATTTAAGTAGGACTCTGGAATGAAGGCGTTCATAATGTTTGTCTTACAGCAACACATACCTACAAATACGTTTTTTTTTGTTTCGTCGGAATTATATTGAAATGGGTTTAATTGATGTCAACAGCTTATCATGTTAAGGGTTAATAACTGAAGGGAATATGTGAAAGATTTGATTTAAATCCTAGTTAAAGGTATAGAATTGTGAGTCAGGGTGCCTGTACTGACGCTTGAAAAAATGATAATTAGCGGGAAACCTGAATCAACTGCTACGTTTCATTACACTCACGTAATTCTACTCATATGTAACTGGAAGTAATTGAGATTGAGATCCCAAACCGCCAGTTTGGGGATTGATCTCTTCTTATTTGATTTTTTTTATCTCGCTGGATAAGACGTGCCTCTGGGATTTGGTCGGATTTCTTTGTCCTTGTCTAGCAGCGTGGTTACAGAAGAGATACATGAGCTGCTGGTTGAACCACAAGCGAGGTTTGTGCGAGGCGAGCGTGTGTGTGTGTGTGTGACTCAGCAGAGAGGCGGCTGGTGAGAACAGCGTGGAGAGACCGCCAGCCGCACAGAATACCGCCAGAGCGCTTACCTGCGTTCTGAGAGTATGCCGTGTAGCCGCGCCTTCCACGGGCTCCCTACCTGAGCCTCGGGCCGCCGCCACTGCCGCCGCCACCGGTCCGTACGCCGTCGCTGGGAACCCTGGGAGGAGAGACGGGGCAGCAGGGTCAGAGATGGGCCTGGACTGGAACGGGTGCAGCGCTGTGATGTCAGAGGTGAGCGGGGTCAGCGCCAAATGAAGCCGTAGAATTGTTCTTTTTCTGTTTCAATGGCGTGTGTGTTTGTGTGTGTGTGTGTGTGTGTGTGTGTGCGCCTAATGAGAGGTCATCTCGGAACGGACAGTATTTTTTGGCCAAGAAAGCGAAATCCGCCGTCGCTGGAGGGTACCGTAATGGTTGATAGGGACGAACTTCGCACGCTTTGGACGCATTTCGCGACACGCTCGCGCGATTTGGACGCCGGCTTCAGTCTCGTCTTGCCAGCTGCCTTGTGATAGTCAAGGCAGGAAAGAACGAGGGAGGCGGAGGAGGAGGAAGTCGTAAAAAAAAAAAAAAAAGCAGAGAGCGCAAAGCAGGCTGGCGATTGCCGAGGTTTATGCTTTGGAACTTCATCAATCAGGGGGATAATTTGGTCTCCGGGCAGCAGCGTCAACGGCCCGGCTAGTCCTGCTTGACTGTGGGGCCTGGGGCGGGTGATCAGCGGAGTGTTTGTGTGCGAGGGGTTAAGCAGACGGTGAACAGACTTGGAAAGATCGACCAACCGCACCGCCACTTTATTGTATCATCTTTTATGGTGTTTTTATGTGACTGGGAGTCTGGAATTTATCATTTGAATTGGAGGGCCCCTCTTTGGAGCCCCAACCAGGAGCCCAGGGGGCGCATGCAGATGTATACCTGGGAATGCGTGTGTGTGTGAGTGTGTGCAGGATCTTGCCAGTGACTGTGTGATATCTTGGAAGAACGCTGGCATTTTGCGCCCACGGCGTATGAAATCTCTCTCCGTAATCTCTGTCAAGTTTTTGACATTATATTAGAGTCTTCAGAGCTCTTTCAAAAGAACCCATTACACTATTTACACTCAGTTAAACATTATCTAGATAAATGCTCTTCAGAGACTCTGAATATGTTATCAACTATTTATTTCTGTACCAGACACCAAGTTTAGATGCTAATATGCTTTCGAGTACATGTTAGTCAGGAATATGCTAAACTTATCACCACAGTATTGATTAGGACCAATGAAAAGGAAAATCTCCTGGACGTATTAAGGATCCAACTAAATCTAAATCTGAGTTCAGACACTGGGGATTAAATATCATCATTAGGGAAAGTGAGTGTGTGTGTGTGTGTGTGTGTGTGTGTGTGTACGTGTGTGTACGTGTGTGTACGTGTGTAGTAGGGGGCAATGAAAGGCGTAGCGCGCGGGGAACTCAAGTCATTATTATGATATAAATATAACGACAGAGCTAATTAAAACACACATCTTTGGGCGGAGGCAGACGGCTACGGGAGATTGAAGGGGCTCGACAGACAAAGGAGCAGTGACACTGGCAGATGCTGGCGTTCAGGAGGGATGGCGTGTAATTACTGCCGTCTCCCAGCTCTCCACCATTAAACAAAGGCCTGCCGACCATGGGCGCTGCTTCCACCGGGAGACGGCCCTTCATAAGCGCTCCTCTTGCTGCTCCGGAACGTAATCAACACGTCTGTGACGCGGGGAAGTCCCCGGCGAGGACGAGCCTGAACGCGGATCCGAGCGCGGCAGGGCTGGTTTGTTTGCTCTTCAGGAGATGCGATTCAGCCAGACCGGGGGGAAGAGGGTAAAGAGGTGCGTCTACCATCCCCCAAGGACTCTCCTGGCTTATTACACGAGGGGCAGTTCAATCCAGAACAGGAAGAGACGCAGGAAGGAAGGAGGGAGGGGGATGGGAAGGTACCACAGGAAAGAGAGAGAGAGAAAGGGGAAGAGGAGAGGAGGGAGGGAGGGAGGGAGAATGGGCGGGAGGGAGGGGAGAAGGGGTGGGAAATTATGCGTAAAAGAGGGGAGCGAGAGAGAAGACAGTGACAGACAGGACTACCAGACAGCGAAACAGTTCGGAATACGAGAGAGAGAGAGAGAGAGAGAGAGAGAGAGAGAGAGAGAGAGAGAGCAGGGGGAGGTATAAGTGAGTCTGAATTTCATGTCCAGCAGGGTTGTGTTAACGGGTCACAGGGGTTAAGGAGGACGCACAGTGCTTTCCGAAATGATGTCGTTACCAGGGCCAGGGGGAAACACGGCGGGGTGCAAAGGTGCATGCTGGGAAGAGAGTGGTGGGAGATCCACTGGGAGGGGCAGGGACGAGCAGATGAACGACTGAGTCCACCTTCACTTCCCTTCATCCTGCCTTGACTCTCTTGACTGGTTCTCTTGACTCACTTCCCTTGACTGGTTGACGCAAACGGATTCTATTTGCACGGGGTTCAAAGTACAGCGAACCCTCGCTATATCACGGTTCACTTTTCACGGTTTCGCCACTTCAACGGATTTGCATCGTGCATTGTGTTCTGTATTCTGATTGGCTAAACAGTCTCTCCAACACAACCTTGTGCATCGATAAAGTTGCGGTTTACAGGATACAGTACTTTTATTCGTTAATCAAATGCTTAGGCCTGTAAAAAAGGGTTTGTTCTTTAGTTTGAATATATAATACAGTATTTAATTGTATAATAACTGTGAAAAAATTAAGGTTTCTACTTCATGGATTTCGCTTATCACAGGTTCTTTTTGGAACGTAACCCCCGTGAAAAACGAGGGTTCACCGTAACCTCGATGTACACCTCGATGTAGTTAACGGCGTCATTATCTCGACCCAAGACTGTCATGCTGTGTGTGCCGGAGCCTAATGGTCCAATCGCTAAGATCGTCTTAGTTTTTGAGGGGTGCCACCTTGTTTCTCCTTGAGCCCCCCCCCCCTCCCTGTACTCTCCCCCAGGGTCACCCTCCGCTCATGCTGCTGCTGGTGGCTCTGCCTGAGCCCACGTTCCTGAGTGGGTTTATGGAAAGTACAGGATCAGGCAAGGTGGAAGATCTGTGTGTATCTGTGGCTTATTGTCCAAATAACAGGGGTCACGGTTGCTCTTCCGCCCTAGAGGGGGAGCCTCTGAGACCACCTAAAGCTATTTCACGGGGCTTTTATGATCGGGGAAGAGGAAGCTAATATTTCGCCTTTTTCCTGAGCCCTTTTTTTTTGAGCCGAGGAGCGATGTGGGTGCGAGGGAGGGGAGAGGGGGGGGGGGGGGGGGGGTGGGGTTCTGCTGGCTCAGGATCCCAGCAGGGACAGGGACACAGAAGGTCAGGATGAGTGTGTGTGTGTGGTGTGTGTGTGTGTGTGTGTGAGGGTAAGATGAGGAAAGGACACCCAGGGAGGATGAGACTGGGCTCTGCTGCAGCACGCTGCACTTCCATCGTTGGTTTCACGAAGAAGGGAAGATTGGGCAGTTTGCATTTGCAGGAGGGTGATCAAACTTCATGATGGATGTCCGGGATGCAAGCCATTTGTTTTGTGCATTCTGGTCGCCAGTCCCGCGAACACAAGCGTGTGCATATCGCAGAAGGTTGGCCCTCCAAAACAGTCACTGAGGGTGAGGAGGTTTCGGCATATGATGTAGTGCCAACCGTCCCCCCCCCCACCCCCCCCGCCGCACCCCCCACCCCCCCCCCATCTTAATTTCATCCATTCGTCATCCTTATAGCCCCCCCGCCCCCGCCACCCTCCACCCCCGTCCCCCTTTTACACACCCATACCCTCACCTCTAATGACCCGTGGCTTTTGTAATCTTTCCCTCCTGGAATACGGCGATCCTTTTATAAATACGGTAACACGCAGCACGTTGGCAGAACAGGCCGTCGATGGGATGATAGCGTTTCACAATATTTATATTAAAAAAAAAACAAACAAAAGAAGAAGAAAAGAAATCAGTTGCTGGTGACAAACTCTGAAGGGGACCTTTGCCAGGTGGGAAGTGAACAGAAGGAAGGAGTGAGAGCTGTATTGTGTGTGTTTCCCCTGAGCAGATGGAGGTTCCCTTGTAGCTAAAAATCTGTACAAGGCCTGTTTGTCACCAGCGCAGGCATTTCTGAAGCTCACAAGAACATTTGAGGTGAACAAAAACGGGGTTGGCTCGTGACAAATGAGCAATGAAAACGGAAAAAAAGAGAAGAGAGAGAGGGGGGGGGGGGAGAGTGAGCAAGAGAAGAATGGACACCAGAAAAGACCGCAATCTCCATTCATTCACGGCGCTTGCGGAACGCACGGTGAGTCATTCTTCGAAAGGGAGGGAAGGAGGGAGAGAAAAAAAAGAAAAGAGAGTTCCTGGACGGGTGCTGTGCCGAGCGCCCGCTCACAGACCGACTTTAGAGCGGCGAGCAATCAAAGGCTCGACGCCGAGGGGGAAGACTGAAGGCACTGAGCGTGTGCAGAGAAAAGGGGGTGTGTGTGCGTGTGGGAGGGGGGGGGAGGGGAGGGGGGGGGGTCAGGTCTTCCACTACTCACGACAAAACACCGTTCACCCCCCCCCCCCCCCCCCCCCCCCCCCCGATTCGCCCGCCACCTCACACCGTCGTCTAATGACAAACCGCCGATAGGGGGGGGGGGGGGGTCGAAAAAAAGCAGGAGGGGGCGGGAAAAGAAATCGGGTGTCGAAAACGTTCCTTCGGCTCATGAGATGTGAAATGTCGCCGGGTACAGGAAGTGTGAACTGCAGATGTGAAGCATGAAATGTGTGCTTAGCCAGTGAATAGACTGTCAGTGTGTGTATACTTCAATATAACGGCCCAGATAAAGACCGTCTACACTGTGCCAGGAACACTGAGAGGAAAAACACACTTCAAGGAAGATTGGTGAGGAGTGAGTGAGGCAAAAGCTTCACGGTTATGATTTCCCCAAAGCTTATTATATAATTTATTATGTTGGTGCTGAGAGAGACCTTGGTCTGTGTAAATGCCTTACTTATCCACAGCTCCTATTAACAGTGGGTCTGTGCTGCAGAGTAAATAGCCTCCGCTGATAAAAACTCGCTTTGTGTGGACGTGTGTGTGTGTGTGTCCCTTCTGCAAAGTTATCTTGGTTTCCACACAATTGCACTCGCAGCAATTTGTGATGTTTTGGACAGATATGAGGAGGAGAGGAGGAATGGCATTTTTTTGTTTTTAATGCATTAGACTGTGGAGGTGCACAATTGGCACATCCATCCATCCATCCATCCATCTAGCCATCTAAACCATCCGTCCGTCCCACTTGGAGCAGATCCACCGGGGCACTAGGTGTCCACTAGACCAAAACACGAGAGGCTCTTCTCTCTCGTCAGCCGGCCCGGCTCTCAGGACCTGGCAACCCTGCCGGCAAGCTCTCTCCAGGTGATGACCGGGCTTTTTTTCCAAACTAATAGGAAAATAATACAGGTCAGGAAGACAGACTACGGAGGTCTATCTTCTCCACTCCAGCCAAATGATGTAACAGCTCCCAGACGACAATGCCTTCGGAGGCCCAGACACCAGCTAGTGTGTCCAGCAATAGACCCTCTCTGCCAGGGCAGGGCACTCACAACACAGCAGGGGGAACCCCTGGACCTGCAGCGTCCTGATTTCCGTCCAGATTTCACTTGGAACGGGTTCAATCATCAATACTGAGAGTCCCCCCCCCCTCCCAGTCCCCCCCTCCCCTCCCACTCAGTGGAAGTCACACCAAGGTTGTCGCCGTCCACGGGGGGGGGGGGGGGGGGGGGGGGGGGGGGGGGGGGTGGGTGACGGCGCTACCATGGGATACTAACGGCGTCAGTACGGAGACGGCAGAGGGGGCCCATTTCCAGTCGCGGCTCATTGCTGGCCCGCCCGGAACAGGACGCCCCCCCCACCCACGCTCCCTCACACACGCCAGGCAGGAAGTCGCGGCACCGCACGCAATTAGAGGGCCGGGGTGGCGTCGCCGGGGCGACGGGATGACACCTGGGGGGGGTGCCGGGGAAGGCGCACCGCCGTGCCGACCTCACAATGAGGGGCAATTACCAGCTAGCAGGGCGAAACCTGGGGGGGGGGGGGGGGGGGGGGGGGGGGGGGGGGGGGTGTTCGGGGAGGGCGGGGGGGGGGGCATGGTGGGCCTGCAGAAGCGAGGTGGGCTGTTTCTCTCCACCGCTCTCTCTACCTTCCTTCCTTCGCTCTCTTCCAGCGCTTCATCCTCTCCCCCCCTCGTCGGCTTCAGCCTTGCTCTCTGAGACCCTCTCCTCCGTGTCGCAGCGTGTCGCTCATTTCTCGTAGGGGTGCCGGGTCGTCCTGGCTGGGTGACGGACGGAAGCCCCCTCGTTTGTGTGGACCAGTGTGGGCCTCCGCAGGTTGTCAGCGGGGAGAGAGAGAGACGCCGCTTCGATTAGATCGGGCAGGCAGACGGGCAGGCAGGCAGGCAGGCAGGCAGACACCCTGACTGATCCAGCGTAGCAGGTCAAAAACAGCCCGAGGGGACAACAAAAAGGCGGGGGAAAAAACGAAACAACAAAAAACAATCTCGCTGTTCTCTGCCTTCTGGAATGATGCCAAAATGGCGTCTGCTTACAATCGTTCTCCTGCTGGTAATAACCTTCCAGCAGGCAATAAGCCACATGGTTGTGCGGCTGTTTAAGGCTATGCCTGTGAAGAGTGGCATTCTTGGTGGAGGTATTAATGTCCATTTCCATATGCTGGATTTGCGTGAGGGAGTGCAACTGCATGCGTGTGTGTGTGTGTGTGTGTGTGTGAGTGTTATTGACAGCAGCATCAATCGCAGGGAGCTGACCCATACTGTGACCTGAGGCCAGGCCCACTCCATAAACACACACACACACAAACAAACCACACACACACACACACTCTGCTCCAAATGAGCCAGAGGCCTGCTTTAAAGTGTGTGACTGTCTGAGCCTTTGACATGTTAAAGTCATTTAGCCTGTGCTCTCCTACTGGGTTAATAAGCAGGCTTTTCAATTAGAGGTGATTTTCACCCACCACAGCACCCTCAGCTCAGCAGACAGGGGGAACACAGCACCCTCAGCTCAGCAGACAGGGGGAACACAGCACCCTCAGCTCAGCAGACAGGGGAACACAGCACCCTCAGCTCATCAGACAGGCGAACACAGCACCCTCAGCTCATCAGACAGGGGAACACAGCACCCTCAGCTCAGCAGACAGGGGAACACAGCACCCTCAGCTCAGCAGACAGGGGAACACAGCACCCTCAGCTCAGCAGACAGGGGAACACAGCACCCTCAGCTCATCAGACAGGCGAACACAGCAACCTCAGCTCAGCAGACAGGGGGAACACAGCACCCTCAGCTCAGCAGACAGGGGGAACACAGCACCCTCAGCTCAGCAGACAGGGGGAACACAGCACCCTCAGCTCAGCAGACAGGGGAACACAGCACCCTCAGCTCATCAGACAGGCGAACACAGCACCCTCAGCTCATCAGACAGGGGAACACAGCAACCTCAGCTCAGCAGACAGGGGAACACAGCACCCTCAGCTCAGCAGACAGGGGGAAACACAGCACCCTCAGCTCAGCAGACAGGGGAACACAGCACCCTCAGCTCAGCAGACAGGGGAACACAGCACCCTCAGCTCAGCAGACAGGGGAACACAGCACCCTCAGCTCCACCACCTGCCACACCCCCTGTGCCCCCCTGCACCCCCCTCCGCCCCTACCCGACATCTTCCCTTTCGGTCCTGTCCTGTTCTCATCTTGATAGATAATCTGCCTGTCCTGTCTTTAAGGCAGAAGGGAGGGTCTGCTGTCAGGGACTTGTCGGCAGACTGTTCAGTTTTGGGGGGGGGGGGGGGGTGTCGCGCTGTCTCTGTGCTCCCTGACAGACCGCGCTGCCCCCGTGGCTGAACGGATTTCTCTGGGGCCTTCGGGGACACAACGCAATTACTCTGTCCATTTTTGCCCTCTGTGACACCAGACAACAGGCCTTTCATCTTCTCCCCAACCCCCCCCCCCTCCCCTCCTTAGCCCCCCCCACCCCCACTCTCTCTCACTCTCACTCTCTCTCTCATCTCTCTCTCTCTCTCTCTCTCTCTCTCTCTCCTCTCTCTCTCTCTCTCTTTCTCGGAGGCCCAGTTAAGCTAACATAGAGGACGTCAGAGGCCACGTCCCCACGGAGAGCTACAGACGCTGACATAGCTCCTTTTGATTGGCCGGTTCTACGAGCTCATTTAACAGGCATAAAGATTCCAGGATCTATTAAGGATGGAAGGCAGAGGCGCCGGAGGATGGATGATCAGGTGATGAAATCTGTCGTAAAGCTGTGAGAAATCAGAGAGAGAGAGAAAGAGCAAAGAGACAGGGAGAGAGAGAGACTGAGAGAGAGAGACCGAGAGAGACCGAGAGAGAGAGAGCGATGAGGAGAGAGAGAGAGTGAGAAAGAGAAGGAGAGAGAGAGAGAGAGAGAGAGAGAGAGGGGAACAGACAGGCAGAGGTGACCGAGTTGTCTCATTGTGTACCGACATGCTTCAACATGAGAAACAGCCTCTTCATCGTGCCGCCGGGAGCCTCGTCTGACTCACCACCCGCGGTTAGCAGCACACGGGGGCGCTCCTCATTATTCGCGAGAAAGCGAAAAGCTCTACCTGCGAAGCGGAGACGTCGACGACGGCGCGACGGCCATGAGGGAGGACGCCGCGGCAACGGCAACACGAGATGAGACAAGGGGTCATGATGTAGGTGTCGCAAACTAATTAACGCAAAAAGCACGACTGGGCGATAACAAGCCTAAAACCTCTCACCCTCCTCCCCCCCCTCCCTCCCCCCCTCCCTCCCTCCCTCCCTCCCTCCCCCACCCCCTTTCATCCCAGCGCCTCTTCCTCTCGTCCCCCTCTCCATTCCATCTCGGTCTCACCTCTCCCCCTCACCCAGTCATTCCATTCGGAGATTTAGCGGCGTATAAGGAAAATACTGTTGGCGCAAGCACATAGTGAAACACCTTCCAATCGGATGACGTAAATTCCCAAAGCCATGAATATGAAGAAGCTTCCGGCGAGGCGCCAAAAGAAATGGGAATGACACACGATGGCATGCAGAGATGGAGAGGAATGTGTTTATGTGTGTGTATGTGTGTCTGTGTGTATATCTGTGTGTGTGTATCTTGTGTGTGTGTGTGTGTGTGTGTGTGTGTGTGTGTGTGTGTGTGTGTAACGGGAGCTTCGCTGAGCTGGGGAGTTTTTTTTGTGTCGTCCGCCTGCTGCTGATGTTGGCGTTTCGGCTCCTGCCGTCTTTCACGGGCCGCAGCTTGATCATTCTTCTAGCTCTGCCTTCTGCCTTCCCCCTGCCTAGCCTCTTCTCCGCGGAGAATGTCAGCTGTCAGCCGTGTCGTGAAAGATGCTCTCGCACGCACACATATTTGCTTCCAATGCACACAAGCGTGTAGAGAAACACACACACACACACAGACACACTGGCTCCCTCTCTGTCTCTCTATCTGCCTTTCCCTCCCCTCTCTCTCTCTCTCTCTCATTCTCGCTCTCTCTCCCTTTCACACACACACACACTTTCAGGCACACACACACTCTCACACGCAATTCTTCTTGCTGGGGCTGTGGGGTGCTGATAAAGGGCAAACTACAATGGAGAGGAAACAGGTGAGCTTCATTCACAGACGGAGCCTCGAAGAAAAGGTGGGCCGTCATCAAGTGTGTGGGGGGAGGGGGAGGGGGGGGGGATCAAACCCGACACCCACTCCCCACGTTATCTGTTATCTGTCCTGTACGGGGGGGGGGGGGGGGGTCCCCTTAAAACGTAGACCTTCTCTTTTGTCGAGTGGGCCAAGCACCGGTGAGAGAATTCCCAGCAGGCTGCTGCTGAGGCTGGAGGAAGAAGCTATGGAGGATCTCATCAACACCGACAGCTACATTCCAGTGAAGACGGAGAGGTGGAGAAGAGGAAGAATCTGGAGGAATTCCATACTAGAATTCCACACTAGGATTCCAGACGAGAATTCCTACCTCGCCAACGAAGAGCGCGGCCGATGGCACCGCAAGACTGCTGGCCTCGTGGAGCAACCATCACCCACCGTTTCCATGGGAGAAATATGAAGCCTGTACTGGAGGGGGGGATGAGAAGGACGCCATGTTTGAGTGGTGACTCATGGTGGAAAACACAAACTAATTAAAATGCGTCATTAGTTGGGCATTGTGGGGGGGGGGGGGGGGGGGGGGAAAGCACCTTAATAAACAAGGTTATCCATCAATCCTTCTCAAGATCCATAGGGACTAACCAACTCTGCCTTCCGAACCAACAAACATGCCCCAAGGACACAAGGGTGGGCAAAAAAGTCCTCACCCTGAAAACAGACGATGTGCTTTGACTGAAAAGGATCCGTCTCTCTGTCGGCCAGAGATCCTAACAGGGGACTAAAATGACAGAGCGGAGAGCGAGGGGGAAGAGAGGAGAGGGAGAGGAGAGGCGAGCACTTGTGGGATTGCTGACAAAGCGCCTGAAGTCTGGAGCCTCATGCGAGGGACAGGTGAAGTAGGCAGCTGAAAGTGCGCTTGTGTTTATGTATTTACCTCTGATTAGGAGAAGGCTCTCCACTGTGATTGTGGCTGACAAAGTGACAACGATAGTGATTGTGGCTGACTGCGCTGGCTCTTCAAGGAAAAGACAACAATGAAGAGAAAAGAAAAAAAAAAAAACGAAGGAAAGAAAGAAGAAGGGGGAAAAAAAAAAAAAAAAAAATGACGTGAGACGAAAATCTCTCGCCGGAATCGGTCTACGTTAATCACAGTCTCTCCCCCCCCCCCCCCCCGCCCCGCGTCAACATCTCCATAGCTGAACCTGGCTGATTGGAGCGAGATAATGAACCAAGCACACAACACTTCCCCATCACCCCCCCCCCCCCCCCCCCCGCCCCCGTCCCTCCATCGTCTCTCCGTCGTCTCGAAATCACACATCCCGCATTGATTGCCGATGTCCTTAACCATACCGACCCCCACCCTGCCAAGTGTTTGCGCTGACAGACAGTCAGGCGAGTTTCCCCCTAGAAGAGAGAGAGAGAGAGAGAGACGGCTTTCTCTCGCTTGACACGGCCCGTGTCTCCGGCATGACTTGACACCGCGCTGGAACCCGTGCCGCATCCCATTCCCGCTTGTTAAATTCACCCCGCAGAGCTCCAATTTGTCCGTATTTGCGAGGGAGGAGGGAATTGAAATGCAGCTATTTAAATGTGCTCAGCGAACGGGCGGGCGAGGGAGAGAGTGCCAGTGAAGGGTGCCTAACCCTGATTGACAGCCGAAGCCTGAGTTTGACGGAGAGATCCCGATTAGCAGGGTAGCTACGTCTCCCTGGGCCAGGGGTGCAGGAGGTGCCAGCGCCCAAACAAGTGGTCTTCTGGGCGACAGAAGTTCAACAAAAAACCTAAAATAGTTTGCGCGAGGTTAAGCACATTCGCTTTCCGACCTCTTTCCCTTGCTAACACGTGCACAACCGGGTACAAAGCACGCGTATCGAAGCAGCAATGAACGGTAGCAACGCAGAAGATACAGCACATCCGCTGACGACTGTCAGACACAGGGAAACAGAGAGGGGAGAGAGGGCGGCAGAGAGGGAGAGAACGGGTGCGAAAGACACAAAGTGGAAGTGAAATGGAGACAGAGTGAGGGAGCGAGCGAGGGAGAAAGAGAGAGAGGGTGAGAAAAAGTGAGATAGCAAGAGACAGTAGACAGAGAAAGAAATCTATGTGGGGATATGGGTCTGTTCGACCTTACCCTTTGGAAGGGGCACAGGGAGATATGGGAAGAGAGGGCAGAGAGAGGAAAAAAAAACACTGATCAATCCAGGGAGAATAGGGTCAGACCGGGGGGGGTGAGACCGGGGGGGTCAGACTGGGGGGTGACACCAGGGGGGGGAGGGTGGGGGGGGGGGGGCAAACTGGGGCACTGAGGAGTTAGGATCCACCTAGTCACATATCGGACAAGAGCGGAACAGATTTCTCCTCGCAGATTTCTCAAGCAAGGAAAAGAAGGAGGCGATGGAAGGGCTTCTGGTGAAGGTGTATTTTTCTGAATCAGCAGGGGAGTTAATCTAATGTGTCCTGAACCGCCGTGACCTTATATCGAAACACCACACTGATTTCGCTCGTGGCTTCCTGTCGAGGCCCGTTACATAACCATTACACTCCGGAGACAAATAAACACACCGTCGTAACTTCATTTTTTGTTTTACGATGCCTTCTTTTTAATATCGCTCCGGCAGAGAGTCTACTTTGTCTACCCAGACAAACTGAAGCAATAGCGAACCTCATCGTTTTTTTTTTTTTGGGGGGGGGGTTGCCATCTTAATGATTCCATGTGTTTTACACCATCTCCTCCCATAGTCGATAGACGATTGTACAGTTATGAAGATTGATAGCAGCTACTTATAGCATATTATAGGGCCCTTGAGATGCCAAGCTCGATACACTGGCTCCCATTGAATCCAATGAAGGTTCAGTCCTTGATAAACACACACTGTAGCAGAGGAAATAACATTTTCAAATGGAGGGAGGGAGCTAACTCAGGGAGGGGAGAGAGATCGTCTTCTTTTTTTTTCTTTTTCTTTTTTTTTTTACAAAATTGAGAAGCGCTCCTCAAAGCCATTCTGAAAAATTAATATGCTAATTATCCACTTCCTTCGGGCAGAAATCTCAAAGAACTTTAGCAGGGGGAGTTATAAGCACTTAACAAATTACTTACACTATCACGCTTCGAGCCGTATACATTTTAAAATGACTATTTTCCTCCTCGTTTCTATTATAACAGACCTTGCTGATTCCGAAGTCTATTTCCTCCCCGCTTGCCATTTAGGAATATGGAATAGATAGCCAGTTTTCAAATGTCCTTTCCTAGATATATTAAAGTCGGGCTTCACGGTGAAGGCCTTATCAACGTTCGAAAGCATTGATATTTCTCTGAGCTGATACATGGACTAAATGCCTGATGTTATATTTAAAGAACGTACACACCGAACACCGCTCCTTCCACATCACTCAACTTCAGGTACGTGGAGGATGATGATATAACTCTCAAAGCCACGAAAAAAGACCAGTAAGTACAGGAACTAAACCTTGAACGATGGGCTTAAGAGTCATACTGCACGACGAACAGCACTGAAACGGAAAACTTATTTAGACGCCTTTCTTCAATCAACGGGAGTAAGCCTCCGTCCTCCGTGTTATGAAAGGCCATTAGAGCCGCTTCATCCTCGACAGATTGGCGATGTTGCAACCTGCGACCCCGGGTGACCTTGTGTCATCAGGCAAGATCCTTCACGTCATTCTTCCTGCGTCTCCTGCAGAGATTGCGCTGTCCCGGAAAAATGAAATGCGCTCAGGAGATGAGGGAGGGCATGAAAACAGATTCAGAAGTTTTTCCGCGGGTCATTCGACGTCTGCTTCCACTGGTTTGGGGTCAAACGGTTGCTCTGGAGGCGTCGTTGAGGGGATTTACCCAGAATCCCTTCTGTTAATTTACTACCGAAACAAAGACGGAAATTCAAGGTTCTGTATGTCCACAAGAAAGCCTCTTTATGATGGGCATGGATAGGTGGCAAGAGAGGTTGCAAGAAAAACACTATTTCAGATAGGAAGGGGGAAAACAATCTTGTTTCCCAATAAAAAGTGGATTACACAGAGCAGTGACAGTGTAGCTGGGCTTTCTATGACCCACAGACCCAGCTGGCCAGCGAGGACTAGAGTGTGATGGGGGGTGGTGGTGGGGGGCAGGGGGTGGAGGGTGGTGTTGGTGGGGGGCAGGGGGTGAGGGTGGGGGGCAGGGGGTGGAGGGAGGTGGTGGTGGTGGGGGGCAGGGGGGTGGAGGGTGGTGGTGCTGGGGGGCAGGGGGTGGAAGGTGGTGGTGCTGGGGGGCAGGGGGTGCAGGGTGGTGTTGGTGGGGGGCAGGGGGTGGAGGGTGGTGTTGGTGGGGGGCAGGGGGTGGAGGGTGGTGTTGGTGGGGGGCAGGGGTGGAGGGTGGTGTTGGTGGGGGGCAGTGGGGGTGGAGGGAGGTGGTGGTGGGGGGCAGGGGGTGGAGGGAGGTGGTGGTGGGGGGCAGGGGGTGGAGGAGGTGGTGGTGGGGGGCGGGGGGTGGAGGGTGGTGGTGGTGGGGGGGGGCAGGGGGTGGAGGGTGGTGGTGGTGGGGGGCAGGGGGTGGAGGGTGGTGGTTGGTGGGGGGCAGGGGGTGGAGGGAGGTGGGTGGTGGGGGGCAGGGGGGTGGAGGGAGGTGGGTGGTGGGGGGCAGGGGGTGGAGGGTCACGGCCGAGGGGAGAACAGCAAGGACACGGCCAAGGCCATTCGACTCTCCTACACCAGCGCAGGCGCAAGCCACACCAGGGCATGCATGCGCACTCACACACACGCAGTCCTGACAGACAAAACAAACACAGTCCCCCCCCCACACACACACACATGCGCACAAACACACACACAGTCCTGACAGACAAAACAAACACAGTCCCCCCACACACACACACACACACACACACATGCACACACACTCACAGACACGCAGTCCTGACAGACAAAACAAACACAGTCCCTCCTCCACACACACACACACACACACACACACAGTACACAGGACAGCAAACACAATCATACACCAAACCGCTACTGCTTCCTGTATGAGTCGGTGAGTCAGTGATGGAGGCGGGCGCCAGCAGGGGGACAGGGTTGGACTCAAGCTTTTCCTGATGTGTAGAAGCACCACAACAACCAAGGAGACCCATAAGAAAACCTAAGCAGCCTTTTCCTTATCGCTTATTGATGAGGAGAAATGACCAGTGAGCCACACTGCTATACATAACCAGCGTGAGAGGCGAGAGAGGAAATGGGGGTGGGGGTTGGGGAGGTGGGTGTGGGGCGTAGATTGTGAGAGGGAGAAACTGAGTGAGCGCATATAAATGTTGTTGAATGCACACCGTGGGTCCGCACGCAGTCAGCAGATGAGAGAGAGACAGATAGCGAGAGAGAGAGAGAGAGAGAGAGAGAAAGAAGAGATAGAGCGAGAGAGAAGAGAGAGAGAGGGTGAGCGAGAGAGAGAGAGAAGAGAGAGATAGAGCGAGAGAAGAGAGAGAGAGACAGAGAGAGAGAGACAGATAGCGAGAGAGTGAGAGAGAGAGAGAAGAGAGAGAGAGCGAGAGAGAGAGAAGAGAGAGATAGAGCGAGAGAGAGAGAAGAGAGAGAGAGACAGAGAGAGAGAGGGTGAAAGGGAGAGAGGGAGAAAAGCCCATAAATGTTGTTGAAAACAACCGCTGGGTCCCTGCTGTGTCGGTCCACTTTGGAGGGAACACGGGAGACGGTGGGCAGGATGAAAGGCAGGATAGGAGGCGGACATGGAGGGGAGATCCGATCAGGAAGATTGAATGCTATAGATGAAATTAGAAGGGGGGGAGGGATTAGCTGAGGTCCAGCAGAGCGAAAGGAGGCCTGTCTAAACGCAGTTCCAGAGAGAAAGGTCAGAGCGAGAGGGGGGGGGGGGGGGTGGGGGGGGGGGGGGGAGGGGAGGGAGGGAGGGTGACAAGAGACGAGTGAAAGAGGTTTGAGAGGAAAAAATGATGCAGGGAGAGTGATTGAGAGATTGAGAGAGATTGAGAGACACTGAGGAGAGAGAGAGATCAGGAGAGAGATTGAGAGTGCGAACGAGAGACAGGCGCTGAGATGGTGAGAGTTTACAGAGGCCAAGAAGGAGATTTAGAGACTGAGAGAGAGAGAGAGAGAGAGAGAGAGAGAGAGAGAGAGAGAGAGAGAGAGAGAGAGAGAGAGAGAGAGAGAGAGAGAGAGAGAGGGGAGAGAGTAGTAGATAGACAATGGGAGAGAGAGGTTAGGAGAGAGAGGGGGGGGGAGCGGGAGAGAGAGTCTGGGAACAGGGGAGGGGTGAGAGTGCGTGATAAGCAGCTCATGTCTGTGTCTGCTTCAGGGCATTGATCAAAAGGTTGTGATTCACAATGTGCAGGGCAGAATCCGAACAACATGACTCAAGCAGCCAATACCAATAACACTGAGCTCCAGAGCGAATAGATGTTCACACAATTAAACAATCAGGCCAATCAATGAACACAGCAACAATGGACCAATCACGGCCATGGAAAAAAGACCTGTCTAAAGCAAGTCTTAGTCATCCATGCACTGTGCTACAAGTCAAATGTTGTGCTACTGGAGCAGAAAGACTGGAGACAGCTCTCTTATATAAGCAGTACAACTGTGAGTCTAAAACACCTGCTCTCCGTGGAACAAGACCCGTACGAATTCAGGCACGGGACAAAAAAGACACACCGCACTGGGATGTCTGAACTGACTCGACACCAAGCCTGAACAAGCCAGAAATAACACACACACACACAAACACACACGCAAGCACAACCTGGCAAAACTAAGACATCCATTTCCTTCCCTTGTTACCCAGAGTGGAGAAGAGGGAGATGAAGAGCGGGGATTAAGATACTGCCCATGGCTGGCTGTGTGTGTGTGTGTGTTGTGAAGAGCGAGAGAAAGACAGAGAGGGATGGACACACACAAATAGAACCAGGGAAGCAGGATCCCTGTGGAGAGCAAATGGGGGAGAGAGAGAGAGAGAGAAGAGAGAGAGAGAGAGACAGAGACAGAGAGAGAGAGAGAGAGAGAGAGAGAGAGAGAGAGAAAGGAAAAAGGGAGAGAGACAAAGGTAGACAAAGAGACACAGACAGTGAGAGAGAGAAAGAGATGCAGACAGAGAAAGAGGGGGAGGGAGGCAAAGAGAAAGAAGAAAAAATGGAAAGAGACAAAGATAGACGGAGAGAGCTAGAGAGAAAAGAGAGTGAGAAAGAGAGAGATAGAGGAAAGGAAAGAGAGAGAGAGAGAAAGAGAGAGGAATGGAAAGAGAGAGGAAAGGAAAAAGAGAGAAAGAAAGGAAAGGAAAGCAAGTGAGAAAGAGAGAGAGAGAGAGGGAGGAAAAGAGAGCGAGCCGCACAGCTGGTGAGTCTGGACGCCCTGAGGACAGATCTGTAGCTGTGATGCAACCTGACGTCAGCCTGACCACAAGCCAACCAACCAGCTGCCAGGACAGTGGATGCTGATAGGCCAGCCCCACACCAGGGTCTAGCCCCCTGGTAGTTTGATCAACGGTGGCCCACAATGGCCATTTTTTATCCTTTCAGACACAGGCACACACACAACCAAACGTGGCTGGGAAATCCTGCCTGGATGTTGAAGGCGAATGCTCTTCGAAGTGCTGATCTTGCTGCGTGAGTGCTTCCATGAAGGGTTACATTTTACTGTCGGTGACGACAACAATGACCTCAACGTGATCAAGCAGAGCATCATGGGTATAAAATGGGATGCTTCTGAACTGCAGTATCATCATACAGGCACCGGGAAACAGAGCAAAGCAACCACAACCATATGTTTAATAACCCTGTCTCTAAGTTCCTTTTGCTGATTTGCGCTCCAACTGGTCTTGTTTATTAAAGAAACAGAAGCTTTCTGGGCCTAATAAACAAGAAGGTTTATTTGCGTCTCCATTTCCAAAACAAATAAAAGATACAGCTTCTGTCCGCCCCCACTGTACAATGAAAAACATTTCTTTTGAGCCTGGCAGCGTAACCAAAAACTCGTTTTTCTGAACGAAACTGAGAAGCCGGATACATGAGAGGAAGTTCTACATACAGACTGACTCTGACAGGAGAGACTCTGACAGGAGAGACTCCACACAGGAGAGGACTCTGACAGGAGAGACTCTGACAGGAGAGACTCCACACAGGAGAGACTCCACACAGGAGAGACTCTGACAGGAAGACTGCACACAGGAGAGACTCCACACAGAGAGACTCTGACAGGAGAGACTCTGACAGGAGAGACTCTGACAGGAGAGACTCCACACAGGAGAGACTCCACACAGGAGAGACTCTGACAGGAGAGACTCCACACAGGAGAGACTCCACACAGGAGAGACTCTGACAGGAGAGACTGCACACAGGAGAGACTCCACACAGGAGAGACTCTGACAGGAGAGACTCCACACAGGAGAGACTCTGACATGAGAGACTCCACACAGGAGAGGCTCCACACAGGAGAGACTCCACACAGGAGAGACTCTGACAGGAGAGACTCTGACAGGAGAGACTCCACACAGGAGAGACTCCACACAGGAGAGGACTCTGAACAGGAGAGACTCTGACAGGAGAGACTTCACACAGGAGAGACTCCACACAGGAGAGACTCTGACAGGAGAGACTCCACACAGGAGAGACTCCACACAGGAGAGACTCTGACAGGAGAGACTCCACACAGGAGAGACTCTGACAGGAGAGACTCCACACAGGAGAGACTCCACACAGGAGAGACTCTGACAGGAGAGACTCTGACAGGAGAGACTCCACACAGGAGAGACTCTGACAGGAGAGACTCTGACAGGAGAGACTCCACACAGGAGAGACTCCACACAGGAGAGACTCTGACAGGAGAGACTCTGACAGGAGAGACTCCACACAGAGAGACTCCACACAGGAGAGACTCCACACAGGAGAGACTCTGACAGGAGAGACTCCACACAGGAGAGACTCTGACAGGAGAGACTCCACACAGGAGAGACTCTGACAGGAGAGACTCTGACAGGAGAGACTCCACACAGGAGAGACTCCACACAGGAGAGACTCTGACAGGAGAGACTCCACACAGGAGAGACTCTGACAGGAGAGACTCCACACAGGAGAGACTCCACACAGGAGAGACTCTGACAGGAGAGACTGCACACAGGAGAGACTCTGACAGGAGAGACTCTGACAGGAGAGACTCCACACAGGAGAGACTCCACACAGGAGAGACTCCACACAGGAGAGACTCTGACAGGAGAGACTCCACACAGGAGAGACTCCACACAGGAGAGACTCCACACAGGAGAGACTCTGACAGGAGAGACTCCACACAGGAGAGACTCTGACAGGAGAGACTCCACACAGGAGAGACTCCACACAGGAGAGACTCCACACAGGGCAGCCCTTACCGGTCCAGTAGATCTGAGCAGGAACAAGGCTCTTACACATGCCATCTGAGATATATCAATGTGAAACTCTCCTCCACTGCATAGACCAGCCCCTATCAAGTGTGTGTGTGTGTGTTACAGGCCTCCAGTATGCGACCCCTCACCCCCCCCCCCTCCTCGAGGCAGTGCATCAGTGTGTGACCTGCTCTGTACATTGGCCCTGCCCAGCCTCGGTCCTCAGGTCTTGTCAGACACACCCACAGAGATGTGCTCTCAAGGCTGGCCTGTTCTGAACACTGACCAGCTCTCAACGCTCCCAGCAGCCAAGACCCAGGAGTGGCCTGGTCAATACTCCGCTCTTCAGCCTTCACACAGAGAGACGACAGCTGCACGCACACATCCACAACACACAGAGAAACGGCCACGTTTACACACAAACCCACAGAAATGCACACACTTCCGCACACACACAACGGGGATGCGCCCCTGTCTGGTTAAGCATGGGGAGCGTAGCAGGGAGTTCCGCATGTACCGCTTCAAGCAAATCCACACACAAACACGCTCCCTGTGCTCCGGCACATACGTGTTCACAAGGCTGTTTAGTCAAAGGTGGGGTGGGGGGGGCAGGGGGGCCGAGGGCCATGTGCAACTGGGGCCTGTTTGTCTTTCCCCTTAGAAGCATAGCATCAACATTAGAATAACATAGGTTGCTTCCACCACCGAATAACTCATACAGAAACTGTCACTTTAACTTGGCATATTCCAAGAGTCCAAGTGTGACATTATGGTGTCATTTTTGACCCGTTGATTAAAATGTTGACCAGCCCCCATTCCAGTCGCCTTGGTGGGTAATCAAATGTTCATGTACATCAAACAGGAGCAGATAAAAAAAATCTAAATATGAGCAAAAAGGATGTCAACCGTCAAAGACAACAAGTCCTGGCTAATATGACAGGATTAAAAACATTTTTAACGAATAAAACAATGTTGGGGGGGGGTTGATACTTCTCTATGCATCAGAGTAAATGAAATAATAGGGATAAGCGCTGAATACCAAATGTCACCTTGGGAAAAACTCATTCTGTTTTGTGTGCCTTTTTACATCTCAACTATGCATTCATACAAACACACACACACACACACACACACCCCAAACCGGTCTGTCCCTGGGTGATATCAGCCAAAATACAAAATTGCCTCTCAGAAATATTTCCCCTCAAACAGCGAACTGCCTCTAATTAATGGGAGTCGACACTAAACACGAGGGCCGAGAGGTTTACACAGTAAACATGGGACGGGGCTCTGCTGTAGTCAGATAAGGCTTGTTCAAACCCCAGCTGAAGTGAAGTTCTGAGCGGGCCCCTGTCACTGGGCCTCTGTCACTGGGCCCCTGTCACTGGGCCCCTGTCACTGGGCCTCTGTCACTGGGCCTCTGTCACTGGGCCTCTGTCACTGGGCCCCTGTCACTGGGCCTCTGTCACTGGGCCTCTGTCACTGGGCCCCTGTCACTGGGCCCCTGTCACTGGGCCTCTGTCACTGGGCCCCTGTCACTGGGCCCCTGTCACTGGGCCTCTGTCACTGGGCCCCTGTCACTGGGCCCCTGTCACTGGGCCTCTGTCACTGGGCCTCTGTCACTGGGCCTCTGTCACTGGGCCCCTGTCAATAGGCCCCTGTCACTGGGCCTCTGTCACTGGGCCCCTGTCACTGGGCCTCTGTCACTGGGCCCCTGTCAATAGGCCCCTGTCACTGGGCCTCTGTCACTGGGCCCCTGTCACTGGGCCTCTGTCACTGGGCCCCTGTCACTGGGCCTCTGTCACTGGGCCTCTGTCACTGGGCCTCTGTCACTGGGCCCCTGTCACTGGGCCTCTGTCACTGGGCCTCTGTCACTAGGCCTCTGTCACTGGGCCTCTGTCACTGGGCCTCTGTCACTGGGCCTCTGTCACTGGGCCTCTGTCACTAGGCCTCTGTCACTGGGCCTCTGTCACTGGGCCTCTGTCACTGGGCCTCTGTCACTGGGCCCCTGTCACTGGGCCTCTGTCACTGGGCCTCTGTCACTAGGCCTCTGTCACTGGGCCCCTGTCTCTCTTTTTACCATCTCCTTCCCTACCTCTCTCACCTCTTCCTTTTCCGTCTTCCTCCCTTCTTTCCCCGTATCTTTCTATCTTTTCCCCGCTCTCCCTCTTTCCCTCCCCCTCCTCTCTTCGTCAAGCATGGCCGATAGCTCTCATGAACCAAAGACGACCCTCCCACACACACACACACACACACACACACAAACACACTTTTTTTTTCTTAAGAATAGTCAGTATGCAGAACATATTCTGAGACAGAGCAGCTTGGATATGAGGTAATGAGCAGTATCAGGCAGTGTTGTGGTACGTCAGACATCAAATCAACAGCAAGTTAAGGAGCCCAAGAACCAAACAAACTAGAAGATAAGCGTGTCGGTCCGTGCGTGTGCAAACGCCACACGCCTCAGAGCGCGCCCCCCCCCCACCCCCCCACACCCCCCCCCCCCCCCCCCCCCCCCCCCCCCCCCCCCCCCACCCCCCCCACCCCAATACACACACGAGCAGTAGCCATGTTTTAGTTGTACGGTCCTTGAATAAGCCTCTTTCTTTTCCAGGGACCAGATCCCTCTTTTGTTCTACATAAATGCCAATTACCTAATTCTCTCTAGCATGCAAATCAGATGAAACGAGGTTGTGGCGTATCGCCCGTTTCTGCGCTCTGCAGGGCTGCAGTTCTGCAGCGCTGCTCTCTGAGCGACACCAAGGCCTTCCTTATGGGACAGTCCTCCACTTAACACTATCCTCAAGGTATAGTAACAAAGAGAAGGAAAAAAAAAAAAGAAGAAAAACAAAAAATGGGATTTTTTTCTCTTCCCAAAGCTGTAAAGTACAACAATAATCACTTAGCCGGCGGACCCATGCATAGTTGATTAACAGCAACAACAAGAAATAAGCTATTGTTCAGCAATCCAAATATTTCTGGGGCCGCCATTTTCTTTTACAGCAACGTGCTAATACTGCTATTTAACATATTGCTATTTACATGCAAGTAAGAGCAGCCGTTTACTGTCGGCAGGTGTGCTACAGTATCAGAGGGGGAGTTTTTCACATGTTTTTCACTACTTTCATATTTCCTGAGTAAAAACGAAGTCTGACACTTAATTCTGGTCCTCAGTCCGGTCCTTCGAACATGTGACCTTGCATAAGAATGCCAAGGTCATAGCAGTGACAATTGTTGTATATATATAATTTATTTTTATTTCGTTTTTACTCCCCTGCCTCCCTCGCCTCCTCCACTCCACACACACACAAACACACGTACACACACATTACAAGTGACACTTAGCCTAGCTAAACCAACAACCTTTGGAGTTTTACCTGGTGGCTTATTCCGGCTTATTCCCCAGCCAAATTATCAGATGAATAACAATAGGCTGGACAAACACACACACACACACAGGCAGCCAGCCCCCTCTCAGATACGCAGCTCTCCTGTTCCCTCTGGCACTATGACATGTCCTTACTCTACATAAAAAGCCCCGACAGTCCAAACTCCTGCCATCCCTGGCTGGGAGGCCGCAGCACGAACGTCTACCCCAGGAAGTGACCTCGCTAATGAAGGGCGAAGGGCACACTGTCGAGTTGTGGGGGGGGGGGGGGGGGGGGGGGGGGTGTGAGGTGGGCACACCTTTGCCTGGGCATACTAATTGTGCCGGGGCGCAGTTGGAAGGGGAAACGTGCGATTTGCGTTCCAAACGTTTGCGTTTTTTGGGGTTTTTTTCTCTCTCTCTCTCTCTCTCTCTCTCTCTCTCTCTCTCTCTCTCTTCCTGTGAACCAGACGAATGTGAAGTTAAACAATCGCTATGGCAACGCGGTGTCACTGAGTCTCGGGGAGGACGTTCAGCGATTCCGCCTTGATACTTCACCGACGGTGGGGATGCTGGCAGGATGCCGGGGACGGCAACGCGGCGGAGCGACGGCGGCTTAGAACACACATTCGTCGAGAGAGAGACATATGTGACTCAGGCACGGCTTTAATCTTCGACAGCCATCACTTTAAGTGAATCTGTCGCAGATCTCTGCGCAGGGGCCTCCTCGAGGGACGTCAGAGCGAGCCTGACAGGATCCCCCGTTCGAAGCCGACCTGATCCCTTCTGGATTACAAGAACACCGTGGCGCTTTTTTCTTCTCCTCCAAAACCCCCCTTGCCACCCCCCCCCCCCCCCCCCCTCCACGCAACAACCGCGTTCTACTTGGAGACGTAGGGGCGGCCGTGGAGACGGGGGGGGGGGCGGGGGTCCGGGACTGGGTGTGTGTTGCTAGGCGCCTCCTGACAGTGATTGAAGAGGTAGACGCGCGACAACCTGTCAGTCAAACGCCGGCGCTAACGTCACCACCCGCGCAGGGTGCGTCGAAGCGAGACACGTCAACAGGATGCTAGCTAAACCTCCTCCAGGAGGAGGCGCTGAGTGTGTGTGTGTGTGTGTGTGTGTGTGTGTGTGTGTTTGCAGTGGTAGTCACACTCACTTGGCACATACCCTCAGTTCCTGAATGAACTACACACACGTAGCCTTGTAAAATATTCATAGTCAGTCAAAACTATAGCCATTAATATTCAGCGAATGAGTTATTGTTTGCGCGCCGTCCCCCTTTCATTCTCCTATAAAGCGAATGCAGCACCTGCCTAAGGCCCTCCGTCCGCAGAAGACAGCTGAGCGCAAGGTGAGACGGACTGCGAGTCTTCGCCCGCTCCCGTTCAAAGGCCTCCGCTACCTCTCGGCGCCAATTACGCACGAGGAGGAGTAGATGGCGGGTGTGGTGTGGTGTTCCCCGCCCCCCCTCCCCGGTCCCCCGTTCCCGTCTCTCTCACTCTCATTCCACAGGCCTCACTTAAACATCAGCCATCCATTTTTCATAAGGTGTAAGCTATGGAATTTACTTGAGATCAAAACTCCCGTCTGTTTGTGTTCCCCTAGAGGGAGAGAGCACTCGCAGCAGTATTGTTGTTCAACATTTTCTCTCTCTCTCTCTCTCTCTCTCTCTCTCGCTCTCGCTCTCGCTCTCGCTCTCTCTCTCTCTCACTTCTTTTTCCAACTCAAGGAACAGTGAGAAAATCTCTCTACACTGGTAAATCACAGTTTTTACCTCTCTCACACAGAGGGGTTTGGTTTTGTGGAAAAGCCTTATTTATCTTAAGGTACGTGATTTTATCAAGTCTCGTAGTTCTTAGACTGTATCCACTTTTCAAGGCCTGGTCTGGCTGAACAAAGATATTTATCCCGAGGGCTTCTGGCCGAAAAGACTAAATGGAACAACAATAAAGACCCATGTAAGCACCAGGAGAAGTGCACAAGGAAAACATCACCTCACCTCGCCCTCGAGTTCCACAGCATTTCCTCTATTCTTATAACCGAGCTCTACGCATTAGTTACATCAGCAGAAGCCCTTGCGTAACAAGCGTGGCATCCTGACGGTGTTCGTAAGGACAAGCAGGTTTTAAGAAAGGCTTCTCTGAGGGGTGGTCGGAGTGTGTGAGCGTTAGCTCTCTCCCAGCCTCGGTGGCCTCTAGCCCTTCCCCATTGATTTTTCTGTCTCAGCAGTTGCTTCATCCCACTTACGCTCTCGCTTGTTGCCTATGGAGAATGAGTCGAGGCAAAAAGTATCCTACGGCACTAGACCGTCTTCCTTTCTCTTTTTTTTTCTTGTCTAAAGAAAACGCTACAAATAGTCCGGGCTTGTTTTCTGTTAGATCTTTTGTTCCTGGCGCTGATGAATTCCTCTTACCTGTGAACTTGAGGCAGAGACAGACAGATACTCTATCAGGCTGGCTGCTGGAGGCCTGAGTGATATACGAGGGAATATATGTATTTAGGACAGTCGAGAATCTTCTCAGAGTCTCCCCCCAGGGGGAGGACAGTCTATTTCCTCATTTGAGATTGCTACACTTGACTGGCAAAACTCAAATCATGGCCGTCTCTTTCGACTCCGCTCTTCGCAGGGCAATCAGGTCTTCTCCTCTCTCCTTGGTTCAGTGACACAGAGAGAGAGAGAGAGAGAGCAAGAGACAGAATACAATTTCAGCGGGCGACCTTGAATCAAACCAATTGTAACCTTGTGTCCTCGAATAATACGCCGTCTATAAACTCGGTCTATTCATCACAGGTCGGCCAGAAATCGAACCGTTTTTGAACGGATATGCCATTTCCAAGCAAAGGAACGTGTGTATTTCAACACACCTGCACCCTAGATGGTCGGTCCGTTACTCTTGCATTCACACAGCCTCAGACGCACGGCCTCAGACGCGCGGCCTCAGACGCGCGGCCTCAGACGCGCGGCCTCAGACGCGCGGCCTCAGACGCGCAGCCTCAGACGCACACCAAGCTCAAGGACTTCTTTATCTGTGATGGTACCTTGGCTAGTTTGTTTTTTCACCCCACTCAGCAAAAAAAAAACCAAAGACAATGCAGTTGTAAAATAATCGGTGTGAATACAAGCGAATGCCATGAGAGAGAGAGAGAGAGAGAGAGAGAGAGAGAGATAGAGAGAGACAGAGAGAGAGACAGAGAGAGAGACAGAGAGAGGGAGAGACAGAGAGAGAGACAGAGAGAGAGAGAGCGCGCCCTGAAGGGCATGACTGGGCAGCACCGGCCTTGCGGCGGCTAAATGCATCATTAGAGCTCCCTAAAGATGGTAGGTCGTATGTGTGTGGGGGGTGGGGGGAACGTAGGCAGCAAGGTGGGTTTGGGGAGGTTGGAGGGGTAGAGAGGTAAGGGGGGGGGGGGGCAGAGCAAGTGAGGTGCACTGTTTGCCTTCACGGGAGAGGGGGCCCGGGCGTTATTAGAGGGGGTGGGAGGGGTGGGGGGGGGGGGGGGGTTAAAGTGGTACGGCGTGTCCTCCCGGTTCAGCTCCAGCAGAGCGAGGTGTGAGTGAGCTTGGCTTACCTCCCAGGATTAAGTGCTTTCCAAAGCCTGACATTGCCTCAAAATAACCGGGGCGCAGCAACACAACTGGACCGGAGCTAAAAAAGAACTCCACTAGCTCAAGCACTGCACTGAAGAAGCCCTGCATGTGAGCCAGCCGAGAGGGGGCGGAGCCGGAGGAGGGGCCTGAGCTGGAGGAGGGGCCTGAGCTGGAGGAGGGGCATGAGCTGGAGGAGGGGCCTGAGCTGGAGACATGGGAAGGACGGATGGCCTGCACTTGTTTTTTTTTTGTGCTTTTGATAAACCAGCATCGCTGTATTGACGGAAAAACATCGCGGCATTGGTGAAAATCGACACTTGGAAACATCTAGCATCGGTCTGAGCGATGTCTTGAGTTCACCCCGGTACACACTTGGTCAAAGTGGGACCTGCTAAAAGTGAGAGACATCCACAAGCGTGCGCGCACACACTCAAACTCTCACTCTTGCCTAACAGGCAGCCGGCTGTAGGGTTTGATAACAGCATTGTTTTCACACTCTCCTCAACATCCTTTTCCGTCGAGGGAATCGAAGCCCTCCCGCCAGACTACACCTTCTGTGCACAGCCGGTCCTAAGTGCATTTTTCCCCCCCCAACGCACCTTTCGGTACACTGTTGCGTTAAAGGGTAAACGAAACCCCTGGATAATAGTATATTGGCTAGAGGTTTGTGTTCAGGTGACTACCAGTGTGCTATACACGAAACACACTCACATCACACACATCCGGAACCACACAAGTACACGCAACACAGCACACACAGCATAACCCGAAGGTGCAAGCCAATTCTCTCCATATATGGACAACCAACCCCCCCCCCCCCCCCCCCCCCTGTGTGTGCGCTGAAGGAACCTGCTCTGAAGGCCCTGAACCGTGACAGAGCTATTCAGAGCTGACCGCTGTCCGTCGCCGCGCAGACAAAGAGGAATGGCCGTCATCCACGGCCTATAAGGATCAAGAGGGAGCCTTGTTCATCACTGTCAAAGGACGGCCGAGACCACGGATCGAGTCAACGGCAACTTATCAATTTGAACGCCATCGTCAAAGGTTCGAAACGCCGAGAAATGATGGTGTTGCCACCTAGACGCTGCACACGTCGAAGGAGCTCGTGTCCCATTTCGCTGGTCGCCTCCGGAGTCACGGCTGAGGGAGGTTCGTCGGCCATGCTGCCTCGAGCGCCTGTTTGTATTTCCACAGAACACAGAACGAGCTGTTAGTACGTCAGGAACAAAGCAGGTTCAAGGTCGGCGAGCCACGATGTGTGGTGTGTGCGCGCACACATGGCGTGTGTGTGTGTGTATGTGTGTGGGGGGGGGGGGGAAGCTGCAGTCTGCCGAATCAGCAAAATTAGAAATTACTCTCTTACACACACACACACACACACACACACACACACACTCACGTGCTGATTAGATGAAAAGCCATATGTTACACTGACAGGTTCTATTAAGACGGGGGGCATGACGTAACCGAGAAGGGAGATACAAATCCCTAGCTTTCTCTACCTCCCCCTCTCCTCCCCCTCTCCTCACCTCCCTGACTACCTATCCTTAATCCCAGCGCCATTGCTTCTTCCATTCCTCCCCCCTTTGCCTCTGCCCTCTTGTTTCTCCTGTCTTTCTCTATCTATGTATCACTCCTCCTGTCTCTCCCTGTCTCTCTCCCTCCCCCTCCCTCTCTCCCTCTCGCTCTCCCCCCTCTCTCCCTTTTTTCCCCTCTCTCTCTCTCTCTCTCTCTCTCTCTTTCTGTCTCTCTCTCTGTCTCTCTCTCTCTCCCCATGTCCCAGTGCAACAGCCTCCAGGGGCCTGACAACAGGAAATAGAGCATGTGTCTCTGACAGCCAAAAAGACAGATAATAGAAGCAGGAGCTGCAGGTGGGTTGGGGGCAGGGCTGTTTATTTTGGAGGGGAGGAGGAGGGGGGGGGGGGGGACGTAAGAACAGCCATCTGGGTTCACAGGGCAGCAGCAGAGGCCGTGTTCCTCTGCGGACACTCCCGGTCAGAGACGGCCTGGGTCTCAGCTTTCCCTTTCACGTCATCAAGCCTCCCCCTCCAATCAGCGCCGTCTGAGTCATTAAGAGGGTTTTAGCATCTGAAATACTCCGCAGGGCTGCAGGAGACAGGCACGCACACACACACACACGCACGCACGCGGGCACACACCAACACACTCTAGGCTAATTTTAGAACTTTTTCCATGTGGTGGCAAAGTCATGACACAGGACGGGGACACACACGCGCACATACACACACACACACACACACATGCCCCTGGATGAAGCTGCAATGCAAGTCAGGGAGCAAGAGCTGTGCCTGAGTTTAGATAACAGGCTAACAGGAGCAGTAGGCAAAACAGTGTGTGTGTGTGTGTGTGTGTGTGTGTGTGTGTGTGTGTGTGTGCGTGCGTGCGTGCGCACGTGCGAGCGGACATGTCACCCTGTCCGCCTTGGAGCGTGACATGTCGTGATGGGGAGGTGCAGGGTCTTACACACAGCCCCCTTTCTGAAGCCCCCCTAAATACAGTTCAATCATTGCAAAGGCAGAAGCTTGGCAGAATGTGAAGTGAGGGAATCATTTTTCAGGTCCACGTCTCCCCCTGCCCACCTGGAGCTGCTTCGACAGGCTTTATTAGTCTCCAAAGAAAAATGATGAGAAGGTCGTGGAGGTCGCTAACCAGTGGAAAGCACCTGATACACTTCATTTAACTACACACCAACACTGCCCTCCGCAGAGCTTCATTTTCTGGGGGTCTTAAGCCCGAGGGAGGGAGGGAGGGAGGGAGGGAGGGAGGGAGGGAGGGAGGGAGGGAGGGAGGGAGGGAGGGAGGGAGGGAGAAAGCGAGGGAGGGAGGGAGGGAGGGAGAAAGCGAGGGAGGGAGGGAGGGAGGGAGGGAGGGAGGGAGGGAGGGAGGGAGGGAGGGAGGGAGGGAGGGAGGGAGGGAGGGAGGGAGGGAGGGAGGGAGGGAGGGAGGGAGGGAGGGAGGGAGGGAGGGAGGGAGGGAGGGAGGGAGGGAGGGAGGGAGGGAGGGAGGGAGGGAGGGAGGGAGGGAGAAAGCGAGGGGACAGATTAGTCAGGGGTATGAAGAGTGTGCATAATTCATATGGCTGTTACAGGAGCTGATTTTGCACATCTTAAAAAGAGTTCAGCGCCGTAATCTCTGATCGGTTTTGATAGAGACCCGAGCAAGGAAAGTTAGCCTTTGGAGCAGCGCACCAGGGACTGAGCACCACACACACACACACACACACACAAGGTCCATGTCAGCAGGCACGCTAATTATGAAGTCTAATGACATTTTTTTGCAACCACAGCGACTGTGTACACCCCCCACCCCCACCCCCACCCCCCGACAACAAACACACACCAACCTAGCAGGTCCCCAAACCATCTCTCAGGTCCACAAACAAGAAACTAATGAATTTAGACAATGGTGAAGTCACGGGTTTGTTAATCAAAAATTAAAAATACATAGAAAATACATTTATAATAATACCTAACTGGCCAATTTAGGAATACAGGGCCCGGCCCACACACACTCAATTATTTCTATTTACTTTGCACTCCCTCCTCCTCTTGGAGCCCAGAATAGCAGTCCATTCATATTTAACGGCAGGCGAGCGAGCAATAGAGCTTTCTGACGAGTATGGAGGGGGAGGCTGCCGTTTGGTGACGAAGGAAGCTTTTTCTCAGGTCCTTCATTTTTCCTCTCTTTCTCCTTCTCTTTCTTTCGCTCTCTCTCTCTCTCTCTCGCGCGTCTGCAGAGCGGAGGAGGAAGGACACTTAGCAGAGATTGGCAATCAGGACTTGCTTTTGTGATGGCTTCAATGGCTTTTCAAATATTTAATTACTCTCTCCCTCTCTCCTTTTCACTCTCCCCCTCCTCCCCCTCTGTCTCTCTATCCCTTTCTCTCTCTCTCTCTCCATTCCTTTCTGTCTCTCTCCCACCTCCTTCTCCATCTGTATTTCCCTTTCTGTCTTTCTCTATCTCTCCCTCTCTGTGCAGTCACTATTCTTCCCCAGGATGAGTCCACCGTGGACACGCAATTTCCCCCTCACCCACTCCCAGCCCGTGCTCGGGAAACATCCTACAAACATCGCAAACTGACGCAACGCAGGCCCAACGCTGACTAGCGGAGTGGAGCTCGTTGTGAGTCCATTAGCATTGGCTGGATAATCAAGGGTAACACAAGTAGGCAGTCATCTATTTCGGGGAATGTAATTATTTACATTGAGTCAAACAAAACATAGCATGTTTCAAACAAAACGCTGAGGACGATCCTCTAATAAATACATTGCATTGTGCATTCTCCAGTGAGAAGCCTCCCCGCACAGCTGAGAGATGTAAGCGCAGGGCCTAAAATAACCTTGGCTGGCTCTTCCAGCAGTCATTATCAATGGAAGGCACTGCCGTGCTGGAAATCTATCACTTTATAGCCATGAGAAGAGGCCGGTAAGAGCATGCTAAGAATGGTGCATCCATGCAGAGAGAGGAAGATAGAGAAAAGGGGGAGAGGGAAAGGAGGAGAGAGAGAGAGTGAGGGCCAGAGAGCCAGAGAGAGAGATATAGAGAGAGATACAGAGAGGGAGAGAGCGAGAGAGAGGGAGACAAGAGAGAGAAAATAACCACATCATCCACAACAAGCCGAGGACTCGACCACTGAGGACAGACATGATAGAAAGAAGAAGAAGAAAAAAACAACAACAACAGACCATTTTGAAATGCAAACATGCAAATATCGACAAGCAGAACCGGTGCGTTCTGAAATGTAAGCGAGCGTGTTGCTTTTTGTAAATGACTGTTAAATACTCTGAGGAGTAAGCGTAATCACATTTCATGTCTCGGAATGTCTGGCGAGCTTCCAGCTCTGACTCCACTGGGGGGGGGGGGGGGGGGGGGGTTAACCCTAAACATAATAGAGAACACTATCTTGCATTTACAGAAGAGCCCTCCAAAAACAACAAGGGGGGGGGGGGGGGGGAAGCAACCGTTTCAATTACACAGGAACACCTTGGAAACATGAGCGCTTGCTCTTAGGAGGAAGAGGAGAAAGAAAGCGAGCAAACTGAAGGGGGGGGGGGACAGACGGAGGGGAAGAGGGAAAGAGACAGGTAGAGAGAGACAAGGAGACAAGAGGACACAAGAGGCAAAGGAGAAATTGAGAGACGGAGGAAAAGGCAACTACAAGAAGTGAGCAAGAAAGAGGGGGGGGGGGGGGGGGGGGAGGTGAGCATCAGAGCAACAAAGCCCCTACTTGATTCAATTCCTACGCTAATTAGGTGCGGCTTGTTGCTCGGTGCTCGGTAAAGGAATCGAGGGTATTCATCGACTGGATTCACCGTGTGTTAAGGCTGCAAATTACCCACAGATGCGGCTTCTTTTGGGCCTAGACCTAGAAACACAGCATCCCGACTCGGCCACACTTCCACCGCTTCCCAGGTACACGCAGGTGTGGTATCATCTGAAGGCGTCATCTGCCATTATTCTGACAAAGAGCTTTTAGCTAGATGGTCTGGGAAGTGGGTGAGGGGTTCTGAGAAATAAGAAGGTAGACTTCGCTACGGTATGATTTGACATTGATTTCTAATTTCCATTCGGGCATTCTCTGGGGACTAAAAAAATAAATATATATACAGATATATACCCAAAATAATCTTTTGGATCTGGCGTGTGACTGTCTGGTGACATTAATCATAACATTCGAATGATTTCCAGAACATGTCTGAGAGAGAGAGAGAGAGAGAGAGAGAGAGAGAGAGAGAGAGAGAGAGAGAGAGAGAGAGAGAGGGAGAGAGAGAGAGGGAGAGACAGGGTGGTGAGAGACCTACAGGTTGTCAGATGTGATATCCGACAGCTGTCTCTGAGCAGCAGGTGTTGCTGGTTAAGCTGAGCTACCTGCGCTCAGCCGGAGACTTCCTCCCCCCCGGGCGGGAGAGAGGAACTACCTCAGAGTGCGTCTGTGAGTCTGGTCCAGGGGACAGGCGGGCCTGGTCTATGAGGGCTAGCTTTAATCTTGCTGGTGTGGCCTGATGGATTGGCGACGGAGGAATCAAGGAATGGCCTTTGAAGCCCTTGATTCCATTAGCTTTCACTGAGGCAGGGGGGTGGAAATGGAGTTAGGTCACTTCCTTCCAACCTGCTTTGAACATCCCCCAATTTTCCCAAAGTAACAGCTATAAAGGATAGGTAAATTGTAAAAAAAAAAAAAAAGTGAGTGAGTGAGTGAGTTGAGTGAGTGAGGGAGAGTGAAACAAAGGGAGGGAGAAATAAAGAATGAGACGAAAAAAAAGAAAGTATAAAAAAAACAAACAAAAAACACTGAAAAAACATGGAGGCTCACTCAAGACTGGATGTTGCTCCAGCACAGGCAACTTCAAGAGGGCCTGTGGTTGCTTTGATGTGGCAGCTGACAGAGGGGAAACATGCTCTTGCTTACTAAAACAACAGGCCAACAAACAGCAGGAGCAGCATGGCGTCTCAGAAACAGGCCTCGCTACACCCCAGGATGGACACGTCGCCGCTCCTCTGAAGCAGCAGCTGGATTACACACCACACACACACCACACACACACACACTCCACTTGGAGCACAGCCTAGGCTACAATCATCTTAAAAAGCTTCGAACTGTCTCAGTTAGGCGTTTGTCCTCATCCTCTTCAAGGACATCGACAGCACTAGGGCCACGTAGATGTTTCCGTAAGAAACTCCTGTGTCTCGCGGAGGTCTTGTCAGAGTTCCCTCTTGGCTGTGTTAGATGCACAAAGCGTGTGCCGCATTCTCCGCTTTGCAAGACTCAGAAGGTTGTCTTTACGCGGGCTGTGGCCCTGCTGCGTGGAGGAAACGTGTCATTTGAGATGTAAATAACAGTTACCTCAAGAGGTAAGGTAAGGTGTTTACCCCCCCCCCTCCACAGAGACAAATCCTCCATCCAAAAACCTCAGTCTTATCCTTCCATATCAACACGACACAAAGCAGCCAAGCCAAACAAGGAGGCGCTGCAATGTCAAGTGACGGCTCGGGGATCATTGTACACACAAATAAGACAAGGGGGTTTGGACCAATTACTACAAACAACATGGAAATATTACGAGTTACAAAGACTGCCTAGGGTGCACCATGGTGGAGAGAGAGGACCTCAAACTGGGGGAGACAGGTTGACCAAGAGGTGAAAATACAGACTTCTAAAACCATTCACAGCCCACTCAACAACTTCCTGTAACCAAAGTTCTGTATTGATTTGCTCTGGACTTCCTGCCTCTCCAGCTGTCACGCCAACATTCTGCCCCAGTATCCGGCACGCTCCACCTGTCCTTCTGGGACTGCAAAGATAACAAACCGGAGAAAGACCAATGTATGGCCTTCAGTTAAGCCTGGTCATTAAGGTGGTGTTCCAGAAGAGTTTATGACTCAACGTCTGTAAACAAACCACGTTCTTTTAAATGATAGGAGTCATTTGCCTGCCAAGTACTACTGAGACTGAGCATTATTCTCTATTAATCTTGTTTAATTCCAACTCATTTTCACGTTTTACCATGATAAGAGAAGTGATTACACTTTATATATATAAAAAGGGACAAAAAGAGGCTTGGTTAACACTCTCAAATTACTGCTACACTCGTCTAACCGAAACATCCATTTATTTCCCAAATAGAACCGAGCAAATGTGCCAATAGAAAGAGCTCAAAGTCAATTATTTGCTGAATAATGGCGGACTTGTTACCGCCTCCATCGCTCACGATACAGTACAGACCGGATGGAAGCAATTGCTGGAGGAAAGGAGCCAGTGATGAGGAACGTCAATCTAACATGGAAATGCATTTGTGCGAGACAAGAGAGGTGGAGAGAGAAAAAAGCAACTGCCTGCGAGGAGGCAACAAAGCAATCTCTGAGGCAATTTGACACAGAATAATAGTGAGAGGCATTGATTGGTGGGTGTTAAACAGCGAGACGTCGGAGAACGTTGATAGACTCCCTCCGAGCATTTTTTTCTTCTTCTTTTCTTTTTCAATTGTCGGGAAAAGCTGAGCTGAGGTAACTTTCTGTCAAAAGTTAGTACTGAAAGAAATTAATCTGGACTATTATTGAATAAACCATGAGCTGTCGCCTAACGGTGTTCTTTGCGTCCGGTCTTGGAGGTGTCAGCGCGCTGCAGAAAACGTGAGGCTGGTTTCATGATAAAGTCCAGACGGGTGAGATTTGCATTTCGTTATTTATTCATCTAGCAGACGCTCTTATCCAGAGCGACTTACAGCAAGTACAGGGACATTCCTCCTCCCCCCCCCCCCCCGAGGCAAGAAGGGTGAAGTGCCTTGCCCAAGGACACAAACGTGATTTGGCACGGCCGGAAATGGAACCAACATTTTGATTATAAGCCCGGTTCCCTAACCGCTCCGACACCTGACTACCATGAGATGCGAGCGCACGAGCTGGAAACCCCTGCTTCATTTAAGGGTTCATTTGAGTAAACGCTCGCGAGAAGTTGTTATGACAAACGGTGGCAAGAAAAAAAGGTGAAAGATCTACATCTATTTATTATGAACTGGCACAATACAAGCTGACAGAACCAATCGAAATGCATTTGTGTTGAATGATAATAGACCAGCGAGGAAAGATGACAGCGCACAATTTTTCATTTTTATACACCGTTTGCTTGCGAGTTAAGATGGAGAAAATTTACGCCCGAGATACTGAGGAGCGCGTATTCCGAAACACAATCATATCCATTTCTATTAAGGCACTCTCGACAGTAAACTCGATCTCCATTTAGAAAGACCATGCCTGCCCTGAACACATCCTTGCTTTAACGCAACAAGGTAGAGAAACGAACTATGACACAGAAACACACATACAGTAGGCCTTTACAGTGCACCCACACTGTATTTGCTTTGACAAATGTCAATCGTGAATTGTTTGATGTATTCGTGAATTCATTCTCTTTCATGTCTACATTCACAATTGTATCTGATGTCCTTTCGCTGGGAACTGTTTTGGCAATGTTGTTCACCTTCAATATTCATGCCAATAATGAGAATTCAATTGAATCAAATCAAACGGAGAGTGAGAGGAAGCCTCGCTATGGAGACATCAAAAAGAGAGGTTGTGGGGTCCTGTGTTTGGCGAGGACTAGCATAGAGGCGGGAGAACGCTGCTCTCTCCTCTTAGTAGCTGGTCAGGTGAGTGACGGGGGGGGAGCGTGGAGGCGTCAGACGTTCTCCCAGAAAGAGCAGCAGTTTAAGAGACCTGTAATCAGAGTCATGGAAAGGAGAGGTGGAAGAAGAGGAGGAGGAGGGGGAAGAGGTGGAGGAGGAGAGTGACGTTTAGAAGGACAGAAAGGGAGGCAGAGAGATGGAGGAAAGCTTGGCTTGGCTCAGAGGAAGTGAGAGAGACGGGGGAAGATGAGAGGGAGACGGATGGTACAGGGAGCTGTGTTGAGTGTTGTGCGATTCCCCAAAAAACCATAGTGTGACATCTGCAAACCTACAGAAAATCATCAGCATCCTTCTTAATATCAGGTATTTTAACAACCTTTAACCAAAGCGCTTTCAATCTGCTTGAAATTTGCCTTGAGCACTAACCTATATTAACGTAGCATCATACCTCAAGTGAGTGTCCAGTAACAAATTCTCAAACGCTTCTGAATGGAAAAACACATCTCATGACCCAAGAAGACAAAATGAGCTTTTAGAGTCCCTCAATGACGGCTAGCAAGCATGATCAGCTGATAGGATTTCCAGTGTTGGGGCTGGAGATGTGTGTTCCTGTCTTGCGGCTTCTGCCAGGCTGCGCTGTGTGTTTGTTTAAGAGCTCTGGGAGAGAGAGGCTGTTTGTCTAAGCTGCTGATGATACAGGAGATAAAGACCAGAGCTGATCGCACCACGTCTGGTCCCTGATGTTCAAGGCCTGCATGTCCACTCCTGCCTTCCTTCCTGCCTGCCGACCTGCCTGTCTGTCTTTCAGTCTACCTGCCTTCCTTCCTGCCTGCCAACCTGCCTGTCTGTCTTTCAGTCTACCTGCCTTCCTTCCTGCCTGCCAACCTGCCTGTCTGTCTTTCAGTCTACCTGCCTTCCTTCCTTCCTGCCTGCCGACCTGCCTGTCTGTCTTTCAGTCTACCTGCCTTCCTTCCTGCCTGCCGACCTGCCTGTCTGTCTTTCAGTCTACCTGCCTTCCTTCCTTCCTGCCTGCCAACCTGCCTGTCTGTCTTTCAGTCTACCTGCCTTCCTTCCTTCCTGCCTGCCAACCTGCCTGTCTGTCTTTCAGTCTACCTGCCTTCCTTCCTGCCTGCCAACCTGCCTGTCTGTCTTTCAGTCTACCTGCCTTCCTTCCTGCCTGCCAATCTGCCTGTCTGTCTTTCAGTCTACCTGCCTTCCTTCCTGCCTGCCAACCTGCCTAGCTGCCTGTCTGTCTGTCAGTCAGTCTGTCTGTCTGTCTGTCAGTTTTTCACACTGCCTGGTAGACACTTCATCATGCAACATACATGTGGGATGTCTACTGTAGCATGTGAACTCAATGCACTCAGGGCAGTAAATGTACAGAACACTCTGAATGCTCCTGAAGCTAGTAACTGGATTAATGCTGTCTATAGCAGTGTCTGAAGTAATGACGTTAGATTAAAAATCCAAGAGGTTGGTTCTATTAAGTGTGGTTTGAGAATGAATGTATACAAATACCTCCTAATATCCTACTAGTGGACTTCAGCCATGTTTGTGTGACCACGTGCATCACCTTTAAATAACTGCAAACGTCTTGGAAAACATATTTTTCTTAAACACACAAACAAAAAATACATGGCGCTATTGATTGATGCGGCTAAATGACATGGAACAACAGGCTAATCGCTACGGAGGCTCTGTGACATCATTCACCCCCCCCCCCCGTTTCGACACGCAACAATTTCAACCCCGAGTATGAAACAAGAGCACTTCAAAAGGTCTGCCTTGGAGTCAGAGTGAAAACAACTCCTAAATAACCACATGGACAGAATGAACATTCGAGGCAGCGTCTCTTCAGTTCATCAGTTTAAGCAAGTATTCTTCCACCCTTCGCTTTCTTTTTTTCTCTCCCCCCCTATTCTCTCCGTCCCTCTCTGCTCTCTATCATATCCACCACCATTCAAGACTGCACTTTGCCCTGACAGAGCGGACAGATCATTTATGAAGCTGTGCTCTTTCACTGTTAATGACTCTGTATAATTTGTGTTCCAGTGTTCATTAGCTGGGTGTTTTGATGGACATGACAGTATTAAAAACTCTGGTCTGTAAACCCCTCTAAGCAGCAGAGTGCGTGCGCGCGCGTGCATATTTTTCCTTCCATGGGCGAGCCATAAATCACCTGTCATTTACGACCACCTCTGTGCTATTCATCTACACCCTGTTACTAAAAGCCCAACGCAGAAGACAGCTGCCTCAAAGCAAAAGCTCCATAAATACAAAGAACACAGAGACATGCGCTGAACCAGCCGGCTCTATCAGTAGGAATACACCACTCTGAGAGAGAGGGAAAACACAGCAACAAATGCAGCGGAGGAAAGGCAAGCGTTTGGGGTGAAATCGGAATGCATTGTGGCGCCCCAAACAAACGTGATTTTGTCCCGTCTTCTTTATTTGTCCTCTGTTGTGATGAAGCCATACCGCCGTCTGCTTCCCAGCAGTACACAAGGTAAAAAGCCTGTCAGTGTAAAGTTGCGTCAGGCTATCTAGAGTGCAGTGTTCACCTTCAGCCAGCGCAGCAAAAGGATTTGGGGAAAGACCGAGAGCTGCGTAAGAGGGGGGTTGGTGAAGCACCTGGAAAGATTGCTGAGAAAAGAAAGGATGTCGAAAAGATCCCCCTATAGACCGAGGCGTTTGAGAGAGGTAGGGCCCTTAAATCAGATACGTCATTCGCCTTTTATAATGCTTTTAGATCAGATCAGTCTGGGGTTTTTTTGTTTGTTTTTTTCAAAATAAGAAAGGAGGGATGAGAGAAAGGAACGAGGGGTCGTGGGACTTGTACGGTGCAAAGCTCAGCAGGGGAGAATTCCTCTTTAACGAAACACTTCCTGCAGCCTGATATCATCTTCACCTCTAAACCCCCCCAAACCCCCCCAACCCCCCCGCCCCCCAGCCCTTACCCCCCAACCTCCAAGCCCCCCCCCACCCCCCACCCCCCTCCCCAGGGCATCTCGGCAACATCCAAAAATGTGGTTTTTCCATTCATTCATCAACTACAGCATTGTCTTTGTTTGCTGGCTTTGTTACCTTAAAAATGAGTCCCCGATTTCCAAATCAGGCCGGAGGAGGTGAGGGAGCAGGGGAGACCGGAGGGTGAGCGGGGATCCCCTGCCACTGCAGCTGGAGGAACAATAGGCAGCTCACCGGGCCACGGATAGCAGGCGACGAAATAAACAATGCTACATTAGGCTAAGCAAATGAGGTTCTCTATGGCTAAGTGTAACTGTGTGTGTGTGTGTGTTTGGGGGTGGTGTGTCACAGGAGGATGTTTGTCCTTTAAGTGGGGCGCCTCACAGAGCAGAGAGAAACAAGGGACCAGGGGGACGGAGAGAGGCGCCGTCGGATCTGAATCGATGCGTCTGACACAGGAGCGGAGCCCCTCGCTGCCCCGCCTCTCCACTGGCCAACATGACCGAGCCGTCAATAGACATCATGCAGACCGACGGTCACACGTCTGGGCCGCACTGGAGCCGAGGAGGAAGACTCCCTGTGAGAGACGAGCTAAAGAGGTGCTGGGATGAAGGGGCGGGGCACTCTGACACTGGTTAACAAGGGGCCGTGTTTCCGCCGCAGTGGTGAGACGTCCACAGGATGTCATACCTCGTCTATTTAAGACAGTAAGCATCCATAATATCCAGACGTCTGAAAGGCTTTAGGGCCCCCCCCCCACCCACCCACACACACACACACACACACACACACAAACGTAGTCGCAGGGGACAGTTTTAACAGGAGTCCTGGGCAGCACCTGGCCTTGCCAACACCCTGCCAGAGGAGCGGGCAGACCTGAGGCGGATCGCTACCAGCGCCATAGCAACCGGGCGGGGGTGCGGAACCTCGGAGCGCTGCGGGGAGTTGACATTTACTCCTCTGAGCCGACGCCACTCTGGGTAAAGCCTATTGTTGCCTGCCGTCATCGCCCCCCACCCCCCCACCCCACCCCCCGCCTCCCCGACCGACCGACCGCCCGCACGCCATCATCACCCCCCCCCCCCCCCCCCCCCGCACGCACACACACCCCCTTGTGCAGCTTATGACTTTAATTGCTTTTTTTTTTTGTCTTTGATGGAGAGAACCCTACAGGGAGAGCGGTTGCCGAGAAAAACGTTCTTGCTTTGCTCTCCCCTTCCTTCTTCGCCCAGCTCCCTCGCTCCCTCCTCTCCCGGGCTGATTACAGTGGTTCAGCTGGATCGACGCAAACAGGCTGCGGAGGCCTGCAAAGCTTTCAAAGGACCAGGGAAGTGGGTGGGAAAGACCTTGACAGGGGGGCTCGGAAACGCTCCAGATATGGCTGAAGACTTTTGACTTGAACCATCTCGAACACAAAGCGTTTTGTTATTTGGGGGTTTGGTTATATATATCGAAGCTGCCACACGTGTCAGGCAGCTTTCAAAGGATGAGTGTTGCTAAGTCCTTACTCAAATGCTAGAGCAGTTTATATGGGGTGTACTTGATTTAGCGTTTACAAACACATTAACCCATGACAAGCCGGTCCACACCGCAATGTACAAACAGGAAATAAACCAAATACACATCCAATATGTCCAATATTTGATCTCAATTTGACAGTAGTGGTAATATAACTTTGCCCTTCATGGATTATGCTCATCTCTGCTTGGAGTTTGATGGAAAACCCTCATCACTGGTTAAGATTTGATGCTAATTCTCCCTAATGGGCTTTTTCCTCAACAGGTTAATTATCAACACACTGCTTGATTGCTGCCACATCTGTGTCATTAAGCCATTTAGTCCACTTTAAGAAGATAACCTCAGCAACTGTCCATCAAGGCCGGCAACAGAAGGTCCAATCAAGTCCTCTGACCTCAGGGTGGACAAATGCTCCTTAAAGAGCCTCTCTGAGCATTGCTCTTAGCAGAATTCAGCCAGTAAGTGCTTGTTGCATCTTGTATGTAATTGCACTGTTCATCTTAGGGGCCAACTAATTACACTTAACAGCATTGGTTATTCTGAGCAAAGTAATGGTGAGCGAGTGGGTTACAGTATGAGGCCATTTGTTGATGGAGGGGTCTTGAGGGGGGTTTTTTTATGGGGAGGGAGGGGCCTGAGCAACGGGCCTTATGTTGACCATACAACCCAGCTCTGCATGCTGTCATCCTGAGGTCTTGCATGCGAAGCGCCCCTTGGGGGGGGGGGGGTGGTCACAATCAATGGATGGATTATGGTTAATATGGGACAAGACACACTGATGGCGAGGCAGACTGACTAGGTCTGCAATTTCCTCTGTCCCCTGTGACTGAAGGTAAGAATGAAGAGTGTCGGCCAATGGGACGACACGAAAAGAGAACAGGAAGTACAACCAAAACTTCTAGCATGATTTGGCTCCAAAAAGTTCCACATGATGTGAAGATGGCAGATATGACGACCGTGGCGACGCGTGGGAGACGAGAGAGGTGAACCGCCCCTCCCCATTGTGCGGCTAATAAGAGTGACTAACAGCCATTTGAAAAGGTGACCAACGATCTGAGCGTTATCTCCCCGCCAATCTTCTATTTAATAAGGTACCTGCTACAGTACAGCCAAGGCACACATGCAGCCAAGACCAAAAAATAAAAATGGATTAGAGAACATAACCAATTTAGCGATTCCCCTAAAAGGGAAAATAAATGGAGCCAAAGAGGCCTGACAGAGTGCATACTCATCAGGAATTGATTTGGTTCCAGTTTCAAGCCATAAGGAGTTAGCTCTATGCATATTTTAGAGTCCCTCTATGTCAAAGGGACTACAGAAGAACAGTTAATGACAGGAACTGTAAGCATTCACTGAGGAGAAATATTTGAAACACCTGTCTGGTAATTCTCTCTTAAGTCACTCACAACTAGCGAAGAAAGATTTCCATTAACTGTAAGGATGGATGGATGGATGGATGGATGGATGGAAAAAGAGAAAAAGCGATGGATGTTTAGACAGAGAACAAGATTGACTAAGAAGAGTGACTCAGCTGCTCCTTGAATATTCTAAAATAAACATCTGTTGATGGCGAAATACTAATTAGTTGTTGGTTGACATCATTCTGCTAAATCTATCATTTTCTAAACCTGTCATTCTTGCGTGGGACACACTTTCATTACTCATCGTCTGAAGGTCAAATGTGTTTCACTGCAACACAGCCCAATAACTTGTAAATGGAGTGTTTGAACAGAGCTCAGAGCAACAAAACATGCATGCATGTATTCACTGACCCCTACCATTCACACATGCAACCCAACCTAGCACAGACGTACAGGCAACATGCTTGATGAGCAAGAGAGTTGGGAGACGAAGCCCGTATGAAAAATAAACAAAGGCAACCCTTTTATGGAGCAACGACAGATCAAGTGTGAACTGTGTGTGTGTTCTGGTGTGTATGGGGGGAGGGGGGCTTCCTAATGGGTCTGTTGGAGAGGGAGGGTGCCACTCTTCTGCTCTCTCTCTCTCTCTTCCTCACTCTCTCTCCCTCTCTTGCTGCCAGTAATCCCTCACTGAGAGAAAAACGGCCTCTAAATTTAGCATCAGATTTATCATGCAGCAGGAAAGACAGGAGCAAATGAGTGAGATAGAGAGTTTGTGGGAGAGAGAGCATGTCTGTGTTTGATAGAGAGAGAGAGAGAGAGAGAGAGAGACAGAGAGACAGAGAGACAGAGAGACAGAGAGAGAGAGAGAGAGAGAGAGAGAGAGAGAGGGCGAGAAGATAAAAGGAAGAGGGGGTAGAAGCTGACAGTTAAGGGCTGTCCATCATGAGTCACATTCAGGACCAATAAGACAGCTAGAGAGACTGTGAGGCATGAGGAAGAGGAAGAGAGATAGATGGAAGGGATAGATGGAAGGAAGAAAGCAGGAAAGGTATTAAATAGAGAGAGAGAGAAAAGACAGACGGTGTGCCTTTGCAAGAAGAGAAAAAGCTAAGTCATACAGGACAGATAACCAGAGACACAGACGAGAGAGAAAAGTGAAGAGGCTCAGTAAGGAAGGATGAAATATAAAAAAGAAAAGAGTTGATTCTGCAGTGTGGTGAAAAAAACGACAAAGCAAAGGAAAAAAGAAGAGGATAAAACGGCCACCCAGTCAGTGTGTGTGTGTGTGTGTGTGTGTGTGTGTGTGTGTGTGTGTGTGTGTGTGTGTGTGTGTGTGTGTGTGTGTGTGTGTGTGTGTGTGTGTGTGTGTGTGTGTGTGTGAGAGAGAGAGAGCGGTCTCAAAGGCCCCAGCACAGCTCTGCATCCCAGTGAAGGACATTCGGCAGGCAAGGACACTAGCACGGCAGGTCAGCACTCCTTATTTGGGCTGCTCTCTGTGGCTAACATAAAAACGGGATTGATTAGTCGCGCCTGGCTGTCTGCATCCACTGCCTAAGAGAGAAGGGGAACTAAACAACCCAGAGCATCAATGGCCATCTGACCGTTGACTTGTTTCTAACGATCAGCTAGCTATTGCGGCGTTGTTAGCATTTGTTAGCCATTGTTGTCAACACCGACAGCAGGGAGCCGTTATATCACCAGCAATTTAAAATTAAGACAAACTTTTAAAAGGACGTGTATCTTGCTTGGAAATCATTTATGAGAATGGTAAATGTTAAATTAAACACACGATAACCAACTAAAATAAATAGAAGCCTAGGAATATACTACAATTTATTTTATAACCTTATTAATAAAAGTGAGATAATGTCCCATAAAACAGGCTGTTATAAAAAAAATATATATAACAAAATATCCCATGTTGTATCTTAGCCATCCACATATATGGATTCTTCACTTATTATTATTCACAGATATAAAAACTTTGAAGTAAAAAAAAAAAAAAAAAAAACGATGAAAACATAAAAAAGAATCGATAAAAACAGTCACTTTTTCCGAGAAGATAAAATCAAGACCTGTAGAGGAAAGATATGTTACTGCTACTACCCTCTTACATGCTCTGCCTATGCCCTAAGCGTGCAGGTAAAGCACACACACACACCTGTGGCCAGCACGCTAACACACTTGAGCACACTGTAACATCAAAATCAGATGGAATGGAGACTAGAGATGTGTAGTGCTCTCAACCCTTGTTGTCTGGCAGACAGACTTCCACTGCGGTAGAGGAGAGCCCCCCCCCCCCCCACCACCACCACCACCACCACCGAAAAAAAGAATGACAACTCCCTAGATGTGTGCCAAACCTGGTTCATATAATAACCTGTCTCCATGTTGACAGGTGTTTGAAGTCTTGACTGCAGTCGGTGAGTCAGAATTTGGAGCGAAGCACGGCACCAATATTTCCATCCATGTATTGTGGTAGTGGGTGTGATGGTAGGTTTTGCGTGTGTGAAAGTGTGTTTTCTTTAAACGGGGGATGCTTTGGAACAAGTGTTTTCCGAGGACTTAGTTGACTTGTGTGTGAAAAAGGGGGACGGTAGGAGGGGAGGGTGGAGGACAAATGGAGGATCAAATCAGTTGTGACTAGTTCTTGACTAAACATTTGCATGCAGAATAAAAGGTGAGGGGGGGGGGGGGGAGCAAAGACTGTCCTATTGGCCTGCTGCAAGGGTAATGTGATATAAACACTCCACTGAGAATATATATACATACACAGTACATTGTATGTGTGACATAAAGATCTATGACAGCAGACAACTTCATATTTGTGCCTATTTCATATTTAATCGGATTCTACACTGGAGGAAAGAGAAAAGCAGCTAGTCCTGAGGATGAGAAGGCAGCAGGATTCACACCTGGCTTCAACTGAAGCCTATATGACTGACAAGGTGTGTAGAAGTATTACACTTTCACTCACACTATCTCTGCAGTACCATCTCTGTCCCAGTACAGCCCTGTTCAAACATGGGTACGTTAAAAAGGTTTTCTTCAAAAACCAACACAAACACTTGCCTGACTACAGCCCTTTTCTAGTTAAATTCATCCCAAATGTCTCACTGCTCTCATCCACCTCATCTTCAGCACCAGGGGCAGACGGGCACGCCCACAAGAACAGCCTCAAATGCCCCTTTACATGATTTGACCCGGGCTTATTTGGTTGTAAGGAGCCCATATAAACAAATAAGCGGCCAGCATGTGTGTACGGGAGCAAGGGCAAGAGGAAGGCAGCTGAGCGTCTAGCACACGCTGCCACACAGAGACAAGACACAGATGCTGAGTTCTGGAGGTGGCCTCGTTGGGAGCTGGGAGGGGAGGAGGAATTTTGTTTGGCTGCTCTCTCCCCTGGTTGCCTCATTAACGTCACTCAACTTCGGTTTTTGTTGCGCCAGCATCTGTGAACCCACACTACCCCTGTCCCACCCAGAGGTGGTCGTCTGCCCGTTCCAAGGTGGGCGCAGCACCCCACCAAAGCCTCTCTCATCAGCCAGAGAGCTGAGGACGAAGACTGCTGGGAGGCATGAGAAAGAAGAGATTTGGACCATGCTGAGCTAACCTACAGAGACAAACCTTGCACAGTGGACAAGGTGGTTCAACCTTTTTTCTTGTCAGAATTGCTGGTGCCCTACATTTGAAACACAACCTTGTTTATTTTATTTTTTTATGGGAAGCAGGTCTGTTTCTATAAAGAAAAAAAGGTGTCAGCTTAATACTATTGGACTACCGAAACAGAAGTGACATCAAGCCACTAATGCATCAGCGTCATCAGAAATGGGATGTTGGGCAGTGTTTCACTGCTGTACTGGGCATCAAAACCTTTTTTCTGTCAGAGCATTCGACATTTGTATACACCAAGTAAAAGACTTGTTCCGTTTTCAGTCGAAGCTTTGCAGTGCATGTTGGGAGGTAAAAAGAGCTGCAACTCCTGCTGGAAATTCAAACTTGGAGATGCTGAACATTTGTGTGTGTGTGTGTGTGGGGGGGGGTTCTCAGTTAAAATGCTGAACATTGGGGGGGGGGTGTCCTCAGTTAAAATGCTTGGCAACAGCTCTGCAGCCGGAAAAAACTGCAGCCGGAAAGAGGGAGAAAAGGAAGCAGAGGGGGAGAATGTGAGAACATAATGAATGGGCCTGAGCAGCGGTTTTCTGGGCTCTTAATTGGTATCTGAGTGGTCGGCCACACAGGAGAGAGAACTGGACTGTTGGACTGGCGAATCTCCCCTGGAGTGGACCCTGTGTGTGTGTGTGTGTGTGTGTGTGTGTGTGTGTGTGTGTGTGTGTGTGTGTGTGTGTGTGTGTGTGTGTGTGTGTGTGTGTGTGTGTGTGTGTGTGTGTGTGTATGTGTGTGTGTGTGTGTGTGTGTGTGTGTGTGTGTGTGTGTGTGAGTGAGTGTGTGAGTGAGTGAGTGAGTGTGTGTGTGTGTGTGTGTGTGTGTGTACATGAGAGAGTTCACACAATTCACCTTTGGACTTCATTAAGAACTTGGCCAGGAGTTTTCACACCAGCAACCCCCCCTCCCCCCCTGACACACACACAAACCACACAAGCTGCCTCACTGGCTGCGCTATTTCTGTGCACACAACCTCCACGGCGATTTCGACCAGTGACACAGCAGTTAAAAAAGAGAAGAAAATTACATCTAAAAGTTACCCTGCAAACTCAATTTTTGGGGTTAGACCATCCCTCCTCGTCCACTTTCCCCCAAAACTGTACAAAGACACACACGTGGGTGGACACACACACCTAACACACACTCCCATCTACACAAATGCAGTTCCTGGCGCACAGACAATTACCTACACAGAGAGTCACAGAGGAGGGGTGCTGTTGGGGGTGAGGGGGCGAGGGGAGGTAGGGGTGGAAGTATGTGGGATGCTGTGCAAAGCGAGAAGCGCCCACAGAGGCATTGTTTTGACAGTTCTCATGGCAGTAAATGCCAAAGCGTCTCCACTCAGGCAGGGTGCGTGTTAGCGGGGGAACTGAGGGATCCCATTATTCTGTGCGCTCAACCTTCTTCCCCCCCCCCCACCCCCCCCATCTCTTTCTCTCCTTCCCTCTCTCTCCGCACTTCTCCCTCATCCTCTACCCCTCTATTGCTCTCCTGCGCTCTGTCTCAGACTTTCTCAGAAGCCCACACACTGTTGGAATAATTACTTGCAGTTGACTTTCATTGGTAAATACCAGACTCTTGGTCTGGTCTGATTTTTGGCTGCTGATGTCCAGAATTTAGTTTGCACTTGATCACAGGACATTCTTGTGCTTATTCACCAAATTCAATTTACACATCTATAAATTACGATTTCTATACATATAAATAATTCCACAATTCCAATGGGCCAGTAGGATAAGGTCTACTAATGATTAGCTAGACAGCATAAATGTTAAACTCATGACTTGCTTTCAGCTTTGAGGATGTCCGCAGATGGATGTATGTGGACAGACCGGGCAGATGATTGTTTGCCGGAGGGGGCATAGGGGGGGTGCAGGGAAAAATCGATACATCTCGACAGTGGATGCCAGTTACAATCTCTTACTTGTGAAATCAAGGGAATATTGACTAACCACTGTGAAATACATCCGTTAAGTCCTAAGCTTTCTTATCAATAAATAAAAAGCATAAAATAGCAACATGGCGTTAAAGTACAGGCAGAGGTTAATATGGTATAATAAACGTAAATTGTACCCGCGAAGCAATAATGAGCTGCGCTGCCGATATCAATAACAGACGTAAGCGCACACCGGGACGTGTCGTTTTGTTCGCCTGACAGAACAGCAGAGGGGATGGCAGTTTTTGCGAGAACTCTTCAAATACTACGTCAACTACTGTCAGAATTTAAGGGCTGCAAGGTTCAAGAGAATCGACAGAAGATCTTCCTCGTTTTTTTGGCGAGGATAAAAAACAAGCTGCGCTGAGTTTACAGAATAATGTGCTGGGGACGTACTGCTTGCTTTGACTATTCAGCGTCATGCTTGACTCCAAACACCGAGCCATAGACGCTAACATAATGCTGCATGATTGGAGGCAAAGGTAGACCTGTATTTGCATAAAGTGTTATTATTGGGTGGTTCCCTTAACACAAAGCAAACACCTAGAGGCTGTGTACAAGCCACTGCTGAAAACTGACTGATTTAATGCCCCCATTCATCTCAGAGCTAGAGTGGGAGCCAGGAAACAGCATTAGGCCTCAGGGCTCTCGGCCTGCCCAGCACTGCTTGGACCAGAGTGCTCGGTGAGTGTGTGTGAGTGTGTGTGTGGGTGTGTGTGTGTGTGTGTGTCTGTCCAGAGCAAGTCAGTGAGTGACTGCGTCATTTCTTCTCCAGTAATTGTCCAATCTGGACGAGGCAGGGGAAAGTTCTTAAATTCAATTAGTTAGACAAGTGGTGCTGCGGACACCTGCCACCCTTGGAGGCCTGCCTTCTACTGAAGAGTGAGAAACTGCTCCCTGGACCAGCGGTCCTGGAGTACTCCCTGAACACTGCCCTGAAGTGGCTGAAGAAAGTTGGATGATTCTCTCTCACACACACGTGTGTACGAGGTAACCTTGCGGCTGACACTCAAATCAGAAGTTCCTCGATTGGAACCCAACATGTGCCACATAAAAAAGAAAAAGTATGACAGAGTCACAGAGTAAAAGACAGTAAAACTAGTCTAAACTAGGCTTAGTGTCTGTTGCATAGCCTCAAAGGAACCCGTGAAGAGAGTCCAACCATCTTATCCTTTGCTGTATTACGATCCTTTTCCCTCCACGTTTTTCACTCTGGGCTAAAACAAATACATGCCATATTTTCCAATAATGAGCTCGCCCTTAAGCAGAAAGTTCATTGACAATTCCAGGTGTGAGTTCTCCTTCATGTACCTTCACAGTGTTATTTCTATACGTTTTGCCCTTTGGAAATACAATACTTTATAATCAATACTATGTGCCATCTTTATTGTGGCAACTTGTCCTTGAGTCAAAATCATGTTTATTCGGATAGGATTGCATAATTGATTTCAAGGGTGATCTTTTTTGCATAGCATTGCCCGCAGAGCAGAAAATATCAAAGCCCGGTATACAGCTGCCAAATAAGGGAGCATATGCTTACACATCAACCACGTATGCACTGAATATGTTATACGACTTCAGTCAGCAACACTTCGACGGAAACATGTGATTTTGACAGGAACAAATGGATTTTGAGGTGGGGGACACGGGAAAGTGAGGAGAGACTGCATGAGTAGACACACACACCCCTTGCTGGTTCTCAATTATACAACAATACCCCTCAGAGATCATGTGCTTTGGCTTTGAAAGCACCCACTCCTCCATTTCTCAGTTTGTAACCTGAACTAACCTGAACTAGGCTGTACGGCATAAACAATGCTGCTCTTTGTGTCACAAAGCATTCCACAATCAATCCCAACGTCTTTAGGAGGGGGAAACGTTGCATAAACAACACACAGGGATTTGCTGTCATTTGATCACATGTTGCAGTCTCCTAGCAAAAGACCAACACCATTTTCTCATGTAGGTCTACAGCGCTGTCCATATAATATCTATCAAAAGTGGTATCATAATGATTATACAAAGCGTATTTGGCATAGATGTGTACTAAACTTTAGGTAAACTGTTTTTTTATAATAACAGACTCTTACCTTGGGTTGAGCACGTCGAGGGAAGGCAACTTTAGGGTCAATCTGTCAAGGTTCAAAGAGATGGGAGAAGGAGAAAGAGATTTCAAGTTAGTTTAAATAATGTATGAAGAATGTTTGACTTTTTTTAGATACATCTGAAGATGCTACATGTGTACATGTAGCCTTCATCAAATTTGGTTGGCAAAATTGCGTGATTGGGTTTACAGATCTAAAATACACAGAACAGACATTGTTGGTGTGTGTTCAGTCTCAGACCTGGTCATCCACACCCTGAAAGACTGAACTTACTGTTTTTAAACCCACAGACTGAGTCAGACTGGTTGATGCAGGTAAATTAACTATCCGGCTAATAAATCACACAAATTAATTAAATATTTGTGCATTAAAGCATCACCAATGTGTGTCCCAGTGTGTGTGTACTTTAACTGCTTCCTTGCTAAGGGGGATCAATAGTCACATTAAAGGTGACTGATATAACCAAAAGCCTGGATACTGTTTGCATTCACCTTGTCACAATGATCCATTTCAACACAAGTCTGCTTTACTCCACAGCACAAATGATGGGAACTGGGCTCGATAGGGCCTCACACTTAACGAGTTATCAGATTAAATCTGATGAAACGGTCTAATTGGGTTCGGGTTACTATTATGAAATTGTAGATACGTCAGTTGATGGATGGAGAACACTACCTACAGCTTTTACAATTATTACATTCAAGTAATTTAGCTCATGCACTCTGTATTGAATGTTGATATTCAAAGCCACATAATGTGCTGTCTACTAAACGTTCTTTCCATTTGAAAACAAATGAGCAGCTCATGAATCAAACTTGTCTCTGAAAGGATTTTTATGGATTTCCAATGATATGTTGTTCAGCAGAAGCAGTTACCTAGCATGCATTTAGCCTATATGTGCGCTAAGAAAACTATCTAGTTACATAACATTTACATGGGCTGATGGAAAACACTGTTTATTGGAATTCTGGGGGTCTAGAAATAATACAATGAAAAATAAATACAAGCTGCATTTGCAGGTGTTCTCAATGTTTGTTTGTTTGTTTTTACTCCACCTATGGATAAACTACCTGCCAAGGTAATCTTGACCTAACATTGAAAACACCTGCAAATATATGTAGTTCACTCTGCCAGGTTGCAGAGTTTACAAGTGTCATATTTATTCCTGAAAAGAAAAACATCAGCACAAGACGATCACTCGTAAATTCTAGGGTCATCAAGGGTTACCTGACTTTTATCGTTACGGTACCACAGAGAATATAATTCTCTGAATCTGTGTACCCACATCCCAATTTCAGACAACGTCATCATAGGAGCAAAAAACTGCATATGAACACAGCGAAAAGTGTGCTCTTGAGAGCTGTCAATTCACCCCCCCAAAAAAGTGAAAATATGGCTGAATAATAGGGATGTGTAACTGAATTCATCCGCTGTGCTTGAGCACTTTAGCATAGAAGAATGTTCTTTAGCCAGAAAGCTATTTAGTCTAGTAGAGAGAGATGGCTTTCACAAATGGCATCAGTATAAATTCTAGTGTCAGCATACATAGCAATGAAGCATTGGATAAACTCACTATGTCAAGGACTCAATAAAAGGTGAAATATTTCATGCATCATTTTTACATGCTGGCAGTATACATCCAACATACAAACATTCTGTGGAGGGGAGGAAGGTGGGGGCCTCAGTGTTGAAGTAAGCATGTCGATGCTGTATTAACAATACTTCATTTACTAATAATATTGCATAATATCGTACAGTTCAACATTGTTGTTGTTTTCGGTCATAAATAAGTTTCATTGCAGCCAAAAGTGCAATAGACAGTAGCAAAGAGAGGATGATCATGTGTATGAACCATGTCTCTGGGTCTAACAACCTGCCTGGCCCAAGGTGCGACATGATGCTCGCTATCTATTTCACACTCCTGTCTCACAGGTGCTTGAGCACAACCAAATTGACCTCCAACTTTCAAAAAACACAGAGGTACATTTTAGTTCCAAAAAGTCCCATAATTTTGTCTTGGTGTTAATAGACACCTTTTCTTTTATATGGCTTCACTATTACCCTTCCTCCTATGAGAGCAATGAACATTTTTATGTAAAGTGTCCGGGATAACTTTTGTTTCGGCCTATTAACCAGCTATTTAGCTAGTGTCAGTTTTAAAGCACATTTTTAAATAGTTTCCCGGACTCCAACAGACAAAACCACCCTCACTACAAACATACGCAATTTGTCAGCAAACTAACAATTTATCATTTATGCTCAAGTACTGGGATCTTAAGTCAGATATTTTTAACAACAGGGATCCACCATTATGCCCTAAACTATTTATAATGAAATAAACACTGGTTTGTTTTAAGTGTTAAGGTCAGTGCTGATTGTGTAAACTGAGAATTTCAGATTCAGGTCAAAATTACGTTTTGTTTTTCACTTGACTGATTTAACTGGCCTTATAACTCAAACTTCAGACTTAGATAGTACCATTACTTTTGAATATATTACAACAAGCTACCAGATACCGAAATTAAAATATGCAATATATATATATTACATAAATACATTTGATGCCTGTTACAGACATGTTTAATAAATGCCTGCATTATCTAGTCCTTTGTCAAGAGAACTTAAGTCTTGTTAATCACAAAATCTATTTAGAAATCCCATTTAAGACCTCTCAGAGCAAGAGCAGGAAATCATGCCATCAAAAATGATTGTGCTTGGAGAGATGGAAGGCAATTACAAACTGAGCTGTGTCAACCACCAACCCCCCCTCCTCCTCTCTCTCTCTCTCTCTCTCTCTCTCATTCACATACGTTTCAAGTGGCCCAGTCCAGTCTTCAAAACAAAGCATTCTTTAGCAGGGAACCGAAAAAAAAGAAAATACCTCAAGCCAAGAGGCATTTTCCAAAAAGTGAGTCATAAAAAAAAAAGAAATTCTGACCAGCTATCACATTCAGTAGAATGCCATTTTAACAGATTACAGCTATGCACTACAGTTTTCTGCCCTCATCTTTATCTAGGGTCTGAGGTTAGAATAAAGTGAAGATAGGCTGCCTTGGGAAGGTTTAAGAGGAAGAGAGGTGAGGGATATTCAGACCACTGAGGATGGCAGGAGCCAACAGGTAGGTATCTCAGAGTAAATTACACAGGCAACAGACTCAGGTGGATGTAAATGAAAGCTTAACTCAAGATGAAGTGCACATACAAGTACATTTATTTATAGATAAGCCTGCATTTTTTTTGGCAACACAATCTTTCAATTTTATTTTGAGGAAATGTTAATAACAACAAAACACAGCACAATTATTAAAGTGTATATATATATAAGTTATTTTATGAAGAAAAAATATATAGTTTTATTTTCTAGTTAAACAACAAAAGCTCTCCACGACACTGGTCTGCTCAAAGTAATCAGATGTTCTTGGCGGGATTCACAGTTGGTTAAAGTGCAACAATTACTGATTGTATTTAAGTCCTCTACGATAAAGAATGGGTTACAGGCCTTCCTTTTTTGTAAGGACACAAGACGCCCAGAATGCATAATTGCCTAGCCACTTGTTAGGGTTATGTGTATGAGGCTGTGAGTGACTGATTCAAATAACATGGTTCAGAAGTCTGAAACAGATACAATGGAACAGGGGGGGCGGGGGGGTATCAAGGACATGCATGCAAGGTGCAACATGGGAGAAGTAACAAAAGAAGTATCAAACATACCGTTTTCGAGTCTAATTCGTGATGTGGCTGAGCTAAGACTTTATCTACACTGGCAGCATCCGCAAATGTAACGAATCCGAATCCCCTGTGGCAAAAAGAAACACAAACACAGAAAAGGAAAAAAACACATTTGCAGTGTGTACAACAACAAATCCAGTCTACTACAATGTATAAGAACATCTCGTATATTTACACTTTTCATACTAGTTCAATCTGATTTTGACCTTCAATGTACTTTTTTCCTCTGGGAATAAAGTGAATTGTTATTGACTGTATATTTCCCAGACAAATGAAGGGCACAGATGTACGTATTAATATTATATATATATAATAGTCATATTATGAGCTGTGGTCAATGTCAAATCGTTGTTAAAGTGCTGATTCAAGCGTTTGTAACGTGAAAAAACGCAACGTGAGACAAAAATAAATTGCTTGGCTACTTGATATCGCGATAACAGTATTGAGGACATGGAGGGAAAATACTGCGTCCAATGTCAAAAGTGTATTACTGAAAGCAAAGCATGGGAGAACAATATCGTATTTACCTGGAGCGCTTCGTCGTTGGATCTCTCATCACCATACATTCTCTGATTTCCCCGAATTTACTAAAATAGTCTCTAAGGCTGTCTGCAAAAAAAAAAAAAAACACAAGAAAGAGATGAGATATTTATCGTGTCGTTTAACTGGGAAGTATTACTACTGTTTTTATGAGCGGTAAATGTTCCCTGGGAACATTAGGGGTCGAATAGAGGACTTCAAAATAATTGGAAAATCAAAATAACCTTGCGTGCAAAAAGGTACACACACTCTCCATAGACACACACACACACACACAGCCCGGGCAGACACACACACACACAGCCCGGGCAGACACACACAAACAGCCCGGGCAGACACACACACACACACAGCCCGGGCAGACACACACACACAACCCCACAATGCCCCCACTGTAATCCGCTTATGATCTCTCTTACCTGGTGAAGTTTGCCAGCTGAGGCCACCGATAAACATTTTACTGTAAGAAGAAAATACAGCAGAAGTGAGTCCAGATGTCAGATCGGCCATTTTGACGTGTGTTAGCTAACTACTTGGGCTAGCTGCTGCTAACTACTTTAGCTATCGACAAAAAAAGAGGAAAACGAGGGCAGAGCACCAGCAGAGCACCGGCAGAGCAGCGGCAGAGGAGCGGCAGAGAAGCGGCAGAGCAGCGGCAGAGCAGCGGCAGAGGAGCGGCAGAGAAGCGCCGCTATACAATATTAAAAAGGGGGGGGGCAGTCCGGTTACAATCAAATAGAAATGTAGTTGACTGCCCCCCGGAAAGGCATATATAAATGTCAGTAATGTCCTAAAAAGCAACATTTACCAATAGAACTAATGGGGGGGAAAATCATGAAAAATAAACCTAAATCATGAACGGTGGGTAGTCGTCTTACCCCGGGTCGTGTTGTGAATCATTAGGGCTCCCAGATGTGGCTTGACTCCCGTCTCCCTCCATATCTAACCTATAGCAGCTATTTGCAGTAACCTAACACACACACACAGACAAAACAGCAAAACCAACCTCCGCGCTACTAGAATATGACTGAGCCGGGAATGCAACCGTCACACGTGGGATCAGCTCAGCCTGTGGCTCCCTCCCCCTCCCTCCCCCTCCCTTGACCCACTTGGGGCGGGGTAAGAGGGAGGGGGGCGGGGGCGGGGTAAGAGAGGGGGGCGGGGTTAGAGGGGGGCGGGGTTAGAGGGGCTCGTCACCTCACCAAGTCCATTGACGTCATACTGCCAGTCCCCGCCCACATACACATGTAACCACTTTGCAGATTTTCTTTTATTTATGTATTTGACACGTTTAATATAATCGATAGGGACCGTCAAGTTAAGCACAATAATCATGCATGCTTACATGCATACTTACTGTTAAAAAATAAACTAATGGAAAATTTTATTTTACAACCTGGATAACCGTAAAGTAGAAGGTTTTTCTTATAATTGATTAACTGACGTGGAATCGTATGCCTATGTTTTAATATGATTTGTGTCTAGTTGCAGTTGTTTCCGTGTATTCACGGGCTTTATTAGATCTGGTTTTACTACTTAGTTAACTGGAGCGATATACTGTGTGTGTGCAATGTGTTCTGTGACGTTGTCCTTGCTCTAAATCTCTGAATCCGGATCTACAGTTGAATACATCCAACAACGAGGCTCTCTGTTAAATTAGCTTTCAAAGTTGCTGCAACAGAGAACACTTGTGAAACACTTGCTTTCTGTTACCAAACATTTAGGTTGTGTTGCTGTTGCAATTCTGAGGACGTTTATGAGTTACATGTTGGAGTTCAAGTCCATTGATTTGCTGGAAGCAGAAGCAACACTGGCCCTAGAACAATTTTATGTTGCTGGTGTTGGCAATGCCAGCATGCAACATATCAAATAAAGATTGTTATTATTTAAGAAAAGTTAAATATGAAGTCAATCTACATTCAGTTGTCATAATATTTACCATATTGATTTAATAATTTCACACACCCCATGCCAGTGAATTGAGGAAATTCAGTCATCTGAAAATGAGCTCGATGCTGGATTCAGAACTCATGCTACAATGGCCATTGTTTATTTCCTCAAAGTCTCTTTGGGGGAAAAGCATATCCTGGGAGCAACTCTTGGCCCATAGACAGCACATCACTTCCTTTTACCCTTCCATTTTCCTTGGGTAGAGCTTTCAAACTGCAGTTTAGCAACACAAAGTAAAGGTGACACACATCAAGCCAAAGGCTAGGCAAAGCTGAACTAAATCTGACTGATTGATTGGCGTGTGGAGACTGCAGTTGCACCTCACTTGTTAGAATCTAAGAGCTCTCCGGCTGGTGGTTAACTGCACACAGAGCCATGCTATTATCAGATATATTGTATTTTCCAAGCGCCAAAGAACTTTGAAGGCATAAGTTCTGGGGCTGGAATTACGTTCACAATAGCAAGGATTTTAAACAGCATACATGCGTTTGATTAAAAAAAGTAATAGAAATGAGGGCATTTTATAATAGATCACATCCATTTTTAAATGATACTGATATACAAATTAATCTCAGTTAAATGGAATACAATGAAAATGCACTGACAATTTTGCCCTTTGTATTTATATGCTATGAAGACTGTTGTTTCTCCATTAGAGCAGAATGGATACCAGCCCAATATGGTGGTGCAATGGCCTGATGGCAATGGCCTGAAATAATCTTCAAATGTAATAACCAGTGTTCGTCTGTTTGACTTGCATGAAGTTTGGAGTTGTATGCAAATGAGGCTTGCTTAACACTTACCCATATACAGTATCATTTTAATTCAACTAGGTTGAATGACATCATACTTATTGAGTACAGTACTTACCGTATCACTACACTGTCTGTGTAGGCTTGATCTTTCTTCTGTTTGTTGAAGATGACACCCACCTAGCATCCACTGGACATCATGCAGGTGAATACATTGTAAAAAAAAAATTATAATCAGTCATACAGGCTGTAAAAATAGACCAATGAGACATTTGCAAGAGTCCCAACTCTGGAATATGCTTCTGTAATCTAACTTTCAATTTAAAAGCCTTATCATGTACTGTGCTAAAAACAAATCTCTCTTCAGTGAGTCACCAGGAAATGAGTAAGGAGCATGTAACAGTTGTAGAATGGTTGCTCTAAAATGAAATATAAACACGGACTCTGATCCAAACAGTCTAATGGTGGCCACAGTGTATAAGCAATCCATACAGTGAAAGTAGTTACCGATATATACAATCTTCAAAACAATGTCATTAATTGTATTACTTTACATGTTTTAGTCTATAATATTTCAACCACAATTAATGAATGAGGGAAAAATATGCAAGGGCTGGGTGGGATGGGGTGCCATGAGCCCTGGGGATCGTTAACCAATTCTAACAGCCATTAGAAGGAAATCGTCAGAGGACATTTTCTCAGATCAAACAAAGTGACAGAGATAAGAGAATCCCCCAAGTAGCCCCCCCACACCCACCCTCATCAGATGAGTGGAGTAAACTGGACTGTTATCAAACCAAAAGATAATAGGAAATGACAAACTGTGACTTAATTAACCAAGGGGGGGTCTTGGTGGAGTCACTTCATCTACCCATACATGATAAATCTCTTTCACTGAGTCTTAACGGATATGACTGCAGTTTATTAAGCTACTATCATTGAAGTTAGTGCAGAATGAACACTGTACTCTTTTCTACTGAAGGGGTCTTCCCCTGAACACTAAAACATTCAATTGTCTTTCTAACATCAAATGTTTGTTGACGTGCTATTAGAAATAGTATTGACTCATATACTAGTTTTGATTCAAAACAAGTAATGGAGCTATAACGATCCAAACACACGTGCCAATTCATGAAATAACACGTTCTATTGTATAATATAACCTATATCAATACTAGCTGGTACGTTAATGTATAACATCTTATCCGAATTAGCTTTGTAATGATGATATGATGTAACACTAAACACTAAAACAAATATGGTTACTGTCTTGAATGGTGTCAAGTCAAATATGTTATCTATTTGGAGTAATTTCAGGTCTTCTGTTAGTCTTGTGTTAATAGCAGTTTGTTAGATTGTGTTTGTGATGCTGTTCTGAAATTCAGTTCAAAGGAAATTTTAATGAGTGTAAAGCATGCTTCACCAACATAATGATGAATGCTAGAGAACACAAAACCATTGCTTTACAACTGTGGTGATGAAAAGAACATTTTAAGTGATTAATTCATCATCTGAGTCACACGAGAACTGAATCTTTTTGTTGGTTTACTGAGTCAAGGCCTTGTGTAAAGTAGGGTTAAGATTAGGTTCAGAGAGTCATGTGCTAGTGGTTCTCCAAAGATCTGCCTTCAAATCCTATCGTTTTTGTTTTAGACACAGTTTAACATTTAGGCCTTCATACAGCCTAGAATATCAGAGAGGTGTCTAAGGATTACTGCCATGTTGTGCCTCAAGGGTATAACAATTTAATAATAATAATAATACAAACTAAAATTGCAAGGTCACTATCTCGTGTGTGAGCAAAACCAACATAACAGACTCACGTGCAAAGGCTTTTTGTGTAGTGTGCTAAATCATGTTGAGAAAAACAATAACATGATCTTAGAGCTGTGCTCATGTCACCGTCCCTGGTGTTTCTCCTTCATCTTGTATAAATCCCCCCATCGTGATTTCACGAGGACAATTTAGCAAACATCCTGTTGTGTTTCCTGCACCGTTAGATCAAGCAAGATCGGCTTTTAAAAGGACAAGGCCCCCTTATCTCCTTTCAGATATCGCTAATTAAAACACATTTTATTTGTTAATGACAAAAGCTTCAGTGCACAGAGAGCCTGTATCGCATTACACTCCTTTGTCAGTCAGCCTTGTGATGTTTTGTTTAGGCTGTAGTGTGATGTGTCAGCGTCATGGGATGCCTGTTGCTAAGGCTTCAGTGTGATGACAGGCACACACTGGCACGTTCAGTTAAATACAAATGTATCCCGTTTTTCCAGTATAACTGGTCACATCAAGGAGTCCTTAAAAACAAAAGCTGTTAGCTTTCATTCTAATGAACTTCTATCAAAGCCTGGTGGGCCTGTGCATCAAAGCACAGCTTCATTCACCAGCTGGTGCAGGAGAGCCTTGTCTCTCCATACTGCTTTGTAGAGCTCACTAAGACAGGTGCAATGTACCCACTCTTTTTAAAACTAAAACAGACTTAGTTACATGTTTATTATTCCTTGAGATTCTGGAAATTCTATTAACAGATGTTCATTCAGTTAATTGTGTTTTTAATTATATATATATAAAAAAATCTACATAGTCACCGTCCTATTGATAGCCTATAGAAGGTATTCTGGTGGCATATTTTTATTTGTAGCGTTCTGAATGTTCTTATACCCTTCACTTTGTTCTTATACCCTTCACTTGTCATGAAAAAGTTCATCTTTGGTAACAGAATCCCCCAACAAAGCATCTTCAGACTAATGTGACCTTGAGCGATGCACAAAGCAATTGGCTCAAGATGCACAGAATCAACGATAACTACGAATCTAATATTTTAGGGGCTTTTATCAAGCCCATCTTATAACGTATACAGAAGCCCGTAGAATACAGATTTGCGAATTTAAAAAATATCGAGAAAATCACAATTTATCCTAAAAGCAAGACTGGCGTCATGTCCATATCTTAACTTGTTGCGCCCTCTTGTGGTTTAAATTCCATCTCTTATGTAGGGGATTATAATAGGGGAAATCATCGTTAAAAATAAAAAATAAAATAAAAAACTGCAATGAACGATAGAACAATTTCTTAAAATGTTGGCCTGGTTTATATAAAAAAATTGTATAGGCCGAAAGCCAACACACACCTACATTTATCATTATAACCTCATGGGATATATGTAGGATTAACCATCTATCTTAAATCCTGCTTTTACTGCTACTACTGAAGGGAGCTTTGATCACACTCCACCATGTCAGGGTAAATAAATCCCCCCTGTCAGTTTACAACGAGAGCTGAATCCCTATGAAAGTCAGTTTCTGAAATTTTGCATCATTTTTCCGGTCTGAAAAAAATATAATAATTCAACCAGACTAAAATTTCTTAACCAATCAGTCATGGTTAACTTAACTATTCATAGTAGAATAAATACACTAATAAACACTGTGTAAAAGGTGAGGTTACCTACCAAAACTCCACAACAGCGAAAAACACCAACACCATAAACCCTAGAAGAAAAAGAAAAAGATTAAATCTACTCATAAGATTATTTTCACAAGAATGTTTTATTCAATGAGTATCGTTGATATTATGAACAGTGTTGCTATATAACCTAATGGAAATGTTCTTACAATTATTTACAGTATAGTATATGGGGGGATTTGTTTACAGATGTAGTGAACCTGCAATATTCACACCAAAATTAGGTCAATCAATATCCACTGGAAATCTCATCATATACAGTTTCACCCCCACCTAGGAAATATGTGTTACACAAATAGGCCTTTATTTGTGGAAGGAAGAATCCAAGTTGGACAAAGACAATACCAGAAACATTTTTTATAACTTTATTTTTTTTTCCAATAGATCTGTACAACCAAGAATTAAATCTTTAATGAGCCTGGCAAAAACTGACCTGTACATATTAAATGATCTGGGCAGGATTGCTTAACACTCATTTAAATAATCAAATGATTAATGATCTAGCTAAGCAAACACTTCAAACCAGTCTTACCCACAGAGAACATTAAACAACTTTGGAAGGGGAGCAGAGTTGAACAACCCCCATCCCCTTGGAAAAAAAAGAAATTATCTTCCCTTTTGCTTAATGTCTCTCCAGTGTAATACAAAAGTACAGTGAAATATCTTATATACACAGGCCTGCACAAGTCATAATTATTATTGGATCAATCATTTCTGATGATGGGAAGAGGACAGGTGAAGTGGAAAGGGGGGAGGATATATTCTGGATGACAGGTTGGACAGAGGACATATGTTGAAATGATGTTTCACAAGGTCTCACAAGAATGAAGAATATGGCTACTGCTCCAACACTGATCAACTTTTGTACTTTAGCACAGGAGCATCTGTTGAGGCAAACACACTCACCAAAACCATTTGCAACCTAGCAGTATATCATATCACCTGAATAACCATTCCTAAGACAATCCAGTCTCACCCTCAATAAGCACAATTTTGTCTTTTTTTTCTTCTCTTCTTTGTCATCCTCACAACACCACAAAGCATTTAGAGGATAAAGTTAATGCAGTTTACTTTCTACTGCTGTCAGTTTTTCTACTGGCTTTCTGTAGTGCTTTCAGTCAAATGTTGAAATGTTTCTTTAAACCTTACTTCGAAACAGTCTATGAAGCAGAGGGAAAGATATGGCCTTATTGTCAGCGTAGCACAGGTACAGTACTGTACAGTGTGGGAGGATCAACCGTATCTAGCCAGCGTTCAAAGACAAGAACTCGCTTTGTTTAAAACAGTAGCAGTAAGCAGATAGTCATTCAGCTATAGTTCACTACATTTCGGAAATTAGAGTCAAACCTTTCACCTTCACTTGGTTTAGAGTAAAGATGTCGACAGCAACTCATGTGATGTCCAATAATGTCGTTATTTAGCTCAATTTCTCGTTAAAACTGGCAACAACAAAAAAGTCTATGAAACCCAACACAACAAAAGAAAATGTACAAGCAATGCATTAACAGAGTGTGATTGATGCTATATGCCAACACTTCCTCATTGCTACCTTGTCTGGTTTCCATTCTGGGGACAATTCAAACACAAATCAAGACCTGACACTTTGATTCCTCTACTCTTGACATGTACCGAGTCTAGTGTAAATACATGTAGGGGTCAACACAGTGAACATTGAGGCGTAGCTGGGCAGATTCCACGAATATTATCATGCATACAGACGATAGACAATCGGGATTTGAATATCATGTACGAGGCCCCTCTTAAAAGTCCCTATGACTGAACAGACTCGAAAAGCAATTATTTTAGTGCATCAGGTTCGGTGGTGAGGCTTTTCTGGAAGTGTATATATTATAATTCTTCTCTCAAGTGTTACCACAAACACTACCACAAATGTAATATGCAGATTCCCTTGTGAAATCCTCAGAAAGCTGCAACGTAAAATTGGTAGAGCTAGAAAGAGAGTGAAGAAATAGGGACCCTTTCCTCTTCATGTTCCCAAGGGCCAGCCCCCTCCCCCATGCACAAACTGCTGAGGCCCAGCACCTGTAGTAGAGGAATATGAAGCAGCCATAGTGACAGTACAGAAGGTGCGAGGAACTGCGATGGCAAGTTTAGGGGGGAAACCCCCCCACACCCCACCCCCACCTCCACCCCCCCTCCCCCCACTGGCTCACATTCCCTTTCAGTCCATCTCCACAGACAAAGAGTATGCTGGGTGAAGAACGAGAAGAAAGCCTGTTCTCCATAAGGCCACAGAGTTGTCAGGAGGAGGAGCAGCCAGGACAGGTGAGGGCCAGGCCGTGGCTCTTAGGCCCAGGCCGTGGCTCCTAGGCCCAGGCCGTGGCTCCTAGGCCCATTGTTCTGCACCCCCCCAGCGCGTCCGTATCAACGAGGGCCTGGACACAGTTTTTCCCGTTCTTTAAGATTGTGGTTAGAATAAAATCCAAGGCATGGCTCAAGAGTCGTTTTGTCTTCAGACAACTCCAGAAAGCAAAACAGAACCGAGAGCACCTTCTATACCATGGTCCATCGACTAATCCTCAAGTTGTTGGAACAAATCCAGGCAGAACATGACTTGGAGAACACTGATACATCTCAGGTAGTCTCACTTGACCCTTCCAGAACCTCCCCTGACCCCCAAAATGGGTTTCACTGAAAAAAAACGATGATTACATTTACTATACTGTGCCAGTGTATAGGTAGTTAGATGTAGTGAAGGTGAAGTCATCTCCCCCCATTCATTGCAGGCTCTTTTTCCTATGGAGTTGGTGGATTCGTCCACAGCATGATAATCCAGTCAAAGTTGTGCAGAGAGAAGCGTCACGGCAGGACGGAAAACTTGGATCAACCTTTATTCACTTACAATATATAATTATTTTCTTAAAATGTACAAGTACTTTCTTTTTTGTCGTCAAGTTGAAACCAAAACTAGAAAACCCAACAAACAAAAACAAAAATTGAGGAAAAAAAGAAGAAAAGAAATGAAAAGAAAGAAGAAAAAAAAAGAACATTCCCCAATCCAGTGGTTGAGAGAGTTCCTATTGAAATGTGAATGGGAGTGTTTCTGCAGGTGGGAAAGGATGTGAAACTCCAGATATCAGAGTGTACATGATCCGAAGGGGATGGAGGGATAGTAGGAGGGTGGCGGGATGAGGTGATGGCAGCCGTGTTCAAAAGCTGTCCACCCAGGTCCCCAGTCCTCTCTCTGCCAGCGTACGATTCACTGATACCAGCTGGAAGCACAGCAGAAAACAATCAATAAATGAAAGGATGATTTGGTAGCAGTTTGATATTTTCCAAGCTGTGCCGTTTGTTGGTTAACTTAACACTGGTTAGGACGTTCTACCTTCCTTATTACAATAATACGCATTAGGAAATAATGTCAGCATTCAAAGGTTTATAGATTCTGTGTACAGTTCACCACAGCAAACGTACCTCGTCTCCGACCATGTTCCACATTTGCACCAACGGGACACCAGTGTTATTGTCATAGTTCGTAACCTGGAGGAGAACATAGTCTGCTTTGTAACTCCTATCCCACACAAACATCTGTCCAGTAGATACACCTCACCGTTCACTTCTTAGAGAATAGTATGAGACTTTAGATACATGCATAATTGAGCACTGCTGCCAACAAAGTAAATGGAGAATACAAGTAATAAACGGAACACTTTTAAGTTAAAACGTTGAAAAGATGCAGCAAACTGGCAATATACATATAACCAAAGCTTCTCCCCAAAAAACTTTACTGTCAGTGTAACTGCCCATCCAGCCCCATTTCCCCACTGCCACCTGACAATTCGATGCTTTACCTGTGCAAGCAAAGCGACTCCTCTGGTCATCTCCTCCAGTGCAGTGCTGGCCTCGGTAGAAAACCGATCCTCACCTGTAGGGTGACGCATTATTGCTTCGTTAAAGACTATTGATGACAGTTCTATGTTGCATCATTCACAGGAATGTACATTAGCAATGGTGGTACAGCTCAGTAGATGGCTAAAGTATTGGTATGAATTGCACCTGGCAGAGGAGCGATGTTATCCAGTAATACCTCAGCACCTTGGAAGGGTAATGTTACAAAGTCTGACCTGGGGAAAATGACATTCAACAGGACAGACGGTCAGATCACGGAAGGCAGCACCACAATTCAGTTTATCGATTGACTTATCCAGTGTCCACAAATACAAAAGAATTGCTAAAACAAATGATGGAAAACTGACATCACCATTGATAGGGAGACTTTTATTTGAGGAAGATTCATGCCATTTCAAATATCTGACACACAGTGCAGTTCCAGTGCAGCACTGCACCCATGTAATTATAGAGCAACTGACCCCAAAAGGGAAAACCCCATTCAGCCTGTCAATACATCCTTGAGCCATATTTATTTTAGAATCCAGGCTTATTTAAAAAAGGCGCCCACCTGATTTGCCGCAGGGTGTCGATCTTGACTCTGTCGTATCCTCCGTAGTCTACGTAGCGGATCTCCACCTCGCTGGACTCTTTGTAGAAGGAGATGACCTGGGCTCTCCACCAGGCACCCTCTACTGCTGGTGCTGCACAGATCAGGCCCACTGAGGAGCAGAGAGAGGGGGGGGACTGATCTGAGTCTACCATACCAACATGGTACACACAGAGCCCTTTGCACCTCCAAAAAATAGATAAAGCTGGATGAAAGTACACATCCAGCCATCCCTGGTCTTACCCTCTGCTGGCGAGGGCAGGGCAGGCGTCCCTGGCTGGGAGTAGCACAGGAACATCTGCTGATCCAGGCTGCGCAGGACATGGAAGGTGGGGTGCGTGTGCTGCTGCACAAACATGTGGCCCGCAGAGACGATGTTCACCACGATCACCTCCACCGTCACCCCAGAGGGCAGCAGGAGCTGGGGACAGGAGGGGACAGTGTCCCGGTCAGCAGGGTTTTGATTGGGAAAGATGCACACATACATTAAAACCATGCATGTGGTATCTTCATTTGACGGAGCACTTCCTTAACAAGGGAATCTTGCAGGATGTCTATAACCATGTGCAGGTGACAATCTAGGATAGGAACAGGGTAGGACACAGCTTTCAGAGCAGGAGAATTATTCGTTAGCCCTTCGAATTCTTCAGTCACTGGTGGTTTGGATGGAGAGGGTCCTCTGGCCTTACCCAGGAAGTCATGGGGAGCGAGGGGAGCGTGAGAGACCCAGATGGGGGTGCGTACAGGTTGGTCAGGTCCAAGTCCTTGAACTTCTTCCCAATCAAGGACAGAGCTTTGTCCACCTGTTGCTGTGTGCCTGATAGGATGGACGGTTCAGCCAGAAAGAACATTTTTAGAAACTTGGTATCTTTAAGTTCATCAACAATATTTTGCTAGTGTAGCATCAGAAGATAAACAAAGACAAAGGCAAATCATGCAACCCCCTCCCCGCCTTCCTCCTCTGAGGGTTTTGAGTGGATCTCCAGGGTCCTTAAGCTGGAGTGTGACCTTACGTACCCTCTATGTGGCAGATCTGGAACTCCTGTGTGTATGGCAGGGTGGAGATGTAAATCTTTGCACCCGAGCTTTGCTTTAAGAAGCTCACGTATCGTCCTTGTTTCCCGATTAACCGTCCGACCAGATGCTGAGGAGGAGAGGAGGAAAAGGTCGTGTGTCAGCATGGAGACCCAGTCAATAAGAAATATAAATAGTTTGTATATTCAACAGACTTTTTACATCCAAAGCGATTCATGGGCAGTGCATATAGTAAGTACACTGTAAATCAGCAAAGACTGACCTTGTACTTCGAACAGTCAAGTTAAAGAACACCGGTATTTTACTGGACACATTTTAAAAACATGATTTAAACTCCAGTACTGCCTACCATCTGATACTAGAATGCACTTGAGAGAAGAATCATCCATCAGTCAGATAAGATCACGTTGTCAGTTGTCCAGTCTGTGCCCTCAGCTGACGTCTATGTTTGAACTGGCAAGGAGTGACTAATCAATCAGCTGAATGTTCACAGGTTAGACACTCAGCTGGCCTGGTAGACCTCCATCTACGACTGTGTGAGTCCTGATGACCTCTGACCTCAACCGTCAAGAGCACCTGATGGGGAACACCCACCTTTGGCACCTCAATCTCCCACACGATGAGCTCCGAGTTGGCAGCGGGGGTCAGGCTGCTGCTGTTCTGACTGTCCCCAGCTCCCATGGTGCAGCCGCTGTCCACCGAGTCCATGCTGTTCACATCCGAACCTGGACACATGCCAGCACAAAGGTCGGACTGGTTCTTATGAATACAAATGTGAATCTGAATGCTTGTTTCTTATATGGTACTGCACACTCACACATACACAATTTCAACCTTTAACTGGAACCTGTACGCCTTGTGAGCAGTAAAAACATGGTTCCGGTAGCTCATCTTTGCACATCATGTTGTCAGGTTAAAGTTACATTCAAGTTGTCACTTGAACCAGCAAAGCGAGAAGATAGAGAGATGTGGCGGCTGGGAGATCGAGTTTAGGGTTAAAAGGTCAACTGAAGCAGACTTGGGTGAGTTCCCCTTTAGACTAGGCCTACAAAAATGATTCTGAAGGACAACAAGGAGGAGGAGAGTTCACTCGGAACATTAACAGAACAGAGGTCACCAGAAACATACAAATGGGTGTAATAGAGCATGTGCGAATTTGTAGCTGAGGGAGCACGTGTGAGGTGCTGAACATGACAGTGAAGAATGACTTTCCCACAACTATGCATGCTTGTGAACACACACTAAGGAGAGATACTATAGGTGAATGGGGGGAAAAAAGGGTTAGTGTTATCCTACAAGGTATTGTAGATGCAAGATCACTTTTACAGAGAACTGATGGGAAAGGTGTGAAACAGCTACAGATCAGCTATGGGGAGCGCCCCCACATCCACCGTACGTCCCATTAAATCTGACCCAAACCCTCCTGACATGACAATGGGGAAAACCTCTCATAAAGGGGGTTGGATTATGAACCAAACGGTCGTCATGGCTGAGGCTGGGATGTGAGCTCACCTCCAGACTGGTCGGTCTCTGCCTCGCTCGTCCCGTGAGCTCCGTTCCTGAGGGCCACGCAGTTGAGCCTCTTCATCTCACACATGGCTCCCAGCGAGTGTTCCCCCAGCAGTGATGTCTCCATTCCCACCGCTGACTCCTCCACCACCCCCCCTCCAGAGACCCTGGGCCCAAAACATTCCCCCTCCTCTTTCACTTTGTCCAGGCTGGCCAGGGAAGGATCCTGAGTCTCTAGCGAAGTGCTCAAACAATGGCTAGTCTGCTGGCTGCTCATAGGCTCCCACACCGGTACAGACAGGCACCCATTGGGCACAGCTTCCTCTTCCTGGTTTGCTGACCCCTCCCCCTTTGACTCAATACCTATGGGGGAGGGCCAACTATCCCTTCTTATTGGCTCTTGCTCAGAGCATGGCTTCCCATTCACCAGAGGTGTGCTGCTACTGCCAGGCTTGGTAATCTCAGAGTCTGATTGGTCGGCGTCTTGGCAGCAGGTGATGCTGAGAACCTGCGCGGTGGCTGCGGTGATGACATCAGTGATCAGGCCTGCTGCCATGAGCTCAAGCTCCACTCTGCCAGTTCCGTTCTCGTGGGCCAGGCCTTGGGCGAGCAGGGAGTCTACAGGTGCTGGAGGTGATGGAGGGGCTAGTACACTTGTCAAGACAGTGTGCTGGACATCGTGTGACGATGCGTTTGTCTCCAGGATTTGGGGCTCCTCTGGGGCTGTTCTCTGGTCCTGGACTGGCAAGCATGTCAGTGCGTCTTTGGTGGAAATGGTTGTGGAAGAGGAGGAATAGGACGATGAGGGGATGTCTTTCCCTGAGACCTCCCCCTCTGGCTCTGGTCTCTTTGCATTGGTCAGTTCTGCTGCTAGTGGTGTCGCTGAGACCATGGCATATAGTACCTGGGAAACCACCACCTCCGCTTCTGCTGTGAGATGACTGGTTGCTCCCAGCTCAGGTTCTGTTATCAAAGCAACAGCAGAGGGTGGGCTCTGCTGTTCCCTCTCTGGTCTGCTGGGGGCAGGACTGTCCTCCTGACTCTGTGGAGCTGATGATGGCGTCTGTGTCACGCTGGTCCCGGCCGAGCCTAGGCAGCTCACAGTGGCAGGGTCTGAGGGGGTGTGGGGGTCAGAGAAGGTGCGGGGGTCAGAGACGGTGTGGGGGTCAGAGAAGGTGTGGGGGTCAGAGGAAATGTGGGATCTCTCTGCTGTTTCTGCTGCAGCAGGTGCGTGGGGATGGTGAACATCTACTGGCGCTGCTCTGACGGTGGCCTCCGTCACTTCCGCTTCCTGCTCTGTTGACTTTCTCCCTTTAACAACGGGGGGCGGGTCTCCTCCGGTGAGTCGGTGAGTGGAGGCGGTCGGGGACAGGGATGCCTTCTCCACCAGGCCGTTGCTGCCCTCGGTGGAGGATGTAAGCAGGCCCATGGCCACCGCCCCCTCCCCCTCCTCACTGTCGTGGCTGCTGATCTGCTCTTTCTTGCGTGAAATGTACCACCACCAGCCTATCAGCGCCAGCACTCCGGGCAGCGTGTACGGGACAACAGACCGGAACCTCAGCGGCATCTCCTCAGGACCCTAGCAGCTACACCTGGAAGACAGACACACAGCAGGAGGACAGGTGAGGCTAGCACAGGACTAGAAAACAAGACTAGGCCTGACTGCAATGCTTTTGCATGAATGCAGTGTGATTTCATTTTCTGAATGGGCTATAAAATGGCTGTTTTAGGGTCCTGCACAAAATGACCTGGCTTCTTTTCCTATGATTAATATCATACAGTTATACAATTACACAAAGTATACACTTATTAATAAATTGTAGAGTGCAGAGACAAAATTAACCAATACAAAGAGAGAGTCATTTTTAGGTCATTTGGAGACAAGCAGAGCTGTGGGCTGATGGGAGGCCCAGTGTTTCAGAAGCTGTCTGCAGAACTGCAGTCCTTCTGTACTCATCTGCAGAGTCAGTCAGTGTCCACATGCTGGTCCTGGTTATGTACACAGGATGAGAAGGGTGGGTCACTCTCAACAAGGTTCTGAGTTCATTCTGACTGTTCACACAAACCTGACAACCAATGTCATATAGACGCAAGAGGGGTTGCGTCGCCAAGTTTAATGGATCGCAATTATTGTCATTTTAAGATCTGTAGTTCAGAAGTTTCAATTTGATTTACGATGCCAAGAGTACAGCAACCTTTGATATTTCACTGTAGCATTATCAGTAACAGCTGACAACACAAACTGTGTGTAAGAATCAAATAAATCAAAAAGCATTACATAACCTTGATAGATACCATCTTTATCTACTTTCCCAAACTAACAGCCAAGCACATGATGAGGCCAAACTATCTGTAGCACCTAGAGGCATACAGTTACTGTCATCAGCGTACTGGGCATGCTCAGTGACAACCAGATTGGCTGCAGTTGTCATTCCATATTTTAAAAAGAAGTCCAGGCATGCCTTTCCTTAACAGAACGGTGGAGGCCTGCTACCCTCTGACAGAATGAGTCACAGGGGTGACTCCTTTGCCCACTCCACAACCACATCCACCCCCTCCCCCACTGTCAGGTGGTATATTTGGGCTTTCGAGGCACTTAGTCTCACTCACACACACACTCACAGTCACACACACACACACACACACACAGACACACACACACACACCGGTGTACACCTGGACTCTGACCTCTAAAAGTGACAAACCTGCAGTTAAGCAAGCAGGGAGGCCATTGAATGTTTCAGATAGCTTCATGAAAACTCTTAACTAAGCAGTGAAGGCAGATGGCTTCTTTCAATGAAATGACCTCCACACTTCATCCCATCAGGCTGTCTTCAATCTTCCATCATAAATACATTTCTGTTTGGTCACTTAGCAGACGCACTTATCCAGAGAAACTAACAGCAAGTACAGGGCCATTCCCTCCTGAGGTAAGGAGGGTGAAGTGCCTTGCCCAAGGACACAATGTCACAATTCAAATAAACCAGTGGGCACATTACTTAGTTCTAGTAACTTCCACAATTCAGGTCAGGAGGGTATGAGAACTTCAATGAAGCAGTTGTGGAACCAAGCTTACATGCCCTAAGAGGCTCAAGTTATGACTAGAGTAAAGCAGGATTAGAAGAGGGTGATGGATACTTGGATAGTAGACTGTGCTAATGCTGGTCTGAGGTACGAAGGGGATGGGAGGAGACATGAATGGGTTATGAGTTCCGAGAGGGAGATGTAAAGCCCTCTGTCATTGTTGTGCCTCAACTGACACCCTTAATGGGGATCAGATCAAATAAACGAAAGGCTGGTCAGGGAGGCCTCCGAAAACATTCAAGACATTGCAGTTAAATACAATTTATAATAATGATCCACTAAAAGAGTTCATTTAGCCAACTGATCCCTTCATTCAAAAATGGAATAAGAAGTTTCAGTCACTAAAAAGTCAAGCATGTTGTGATCATGCTGTTCAGACAACATCTCACCTCTATGACATGAAATATAGCAACCATCACATTATTTAAATTCTCTCAAATCCCATTTAAATTTCTGAAGGTTCCTTGCAAATCAAGTAGTGCCCTGTATACTGACTAGAGACACCAAAGAGAAGGTTATCGAATCAAAAGATCAAAACAAGCCTCCACATAAAGCTGCAACATTAACTCTTTCCTGTGAGAAAAAAAAGCTGATTTGGGATACAGGGGCCTCCCGGAATTCCAACGGTAGGATTCCTGCAGCGAGTGGTGGTGGTGTTGTGAGAGCAGGAATTGCTGGTGTAGACTTGAAGGTTAGGGATTAGAGATGGGTCAATCAGATAGAATTAGACTCCAACTGCCAGGACAACCCCCCCTACCTCCTGTGGCTTCTTACTAGAGTCATGCTTTACATCAGCAACCACACACACACACACGTAAACAAATACCAGGCTGGTTGAGGTGTGCAATTCCATTTTGTCAACAGAGAGACTACATTGCAGGGTAGCGTTTCTATTAAGTAAAAAAACATCAAAAATGTAATTTTACAGACATTTCATAAGTAAAAAGTAATGCCATAACAAGGACAAGGGTTTCACTGGAGTAAAAAATGAACACACACACACACACACACACATATATATATATATATATATATATATATATATATATATATATATATATACACATATATATATGAAAATACACACATATATATGAAAAATATTAGAAAAATGTTATAACATTTTTCTAATATTTTTCAATTTAATCTAATTAATAGAAGGTATATGCCGAAAACAACATTCGGGACACCTTTATTAGTCAATTAAGATCTGACCAACATCATTTTGAGCCATTTGTCAAAAGGCCAAGTAAGGACATACTGCTTCCTTGGCAGAGGAGAACACACCACATGGTGATGCCAGACATCATATAGCTGCTTGTACAGAGGGGGGAGCTGCACCTACTACTGTCACGTTGATGACTGCCAGGCAGTTCCACACATTCAGGGTGACGACATAGTTTCAAGGTGCAACGGTTGCGGCCATAGCGGTTATTGAACAAACTCAGGTTGTTACTCCAACCTTCTCCTTCAACAAGGTTAGACAGAAACGCACACAATCGTTTGGACTTCAGCAGGCCAGAAGTGTTCGCCTCGTCTTTGTATACATGAGACCGCGTGTGGGTCAAGTCTCCACGGCTTGCCCGAGTGTAGACACACACACACACGCACGCACACACTCGAAAGTCAAGAATCAAGCTGCGCTGCTATTCGACCTTGGGGGCAGATAAGGCGAGGGTCACAGTATAAATTGTATGTACCAAACCGTCCAACAGGCAAAGCATTGGGCATAAGGCCTAAGCATCTTATAGGCTCGCTGCATTTGGATCACAGGAATACATTAAACACGATGGGCCTCAATAAGAGATCTATCCACCCATGCACGGGTTAAATTATGTTGCATTCCGGCTTGATCTATCCTTCAGTTCGACTGCCGGCATCTGACACCTCTGACACCTACTCTGCAATTCGATTACCTACAATTGACAGTGTGTTCTCCATGCGTTCTCCTCTGACAGATCTGAGAACCATGAATACAAAGTTTGAAGTTTCATGTAGACCACGCTACAACCTGGAGCCTGTGGTGGGGCTCCGTGCATGTGCGACCCTTAGAATAAGGCTAGCTATTAACATATGAGATAAAACAGCTAAAGTATCATGTATCACTAGCCGAATAGCTCAGTCTGGTGACAATACAACTCGGGAGTGTTACAAAATACCAGGCTTAAAGAGCTAGAAGACACCTTGCTAGCTATGACCTACACTATCCGTAATAAAGCATGGTAGGCCGCATGATGAATTACAATGCACTAAGTTAGCCCTGGTTGGGAGGCAAATGTTATAAAAGATGCATCGAAATGTGCAAAAACAACACCATGCCTGTTCATGTTTAAATGGCAAGATGGAACAACTGGATTGACATGACTGTGCAGACTGAACAGAAGCTCGGTTCAACTAAATCTAAATCATTTAAGCCTCTTCGTTAAAGGTTAGCCATCTTCGTTGAGTTGGGATATTCAGTGACTGACACTTCCAGTCCATCACTGCGACAAACTGTCCAGCTGCACTAAGGTGTAGCTCCATATAATAAGAGCATCCCCACGATATGAAGCTTTTATCGGGTAAATCGTGACCCTTTAATGTCGCATCTAAGGACGGTCTGGTCGTGATATATAACAACGCTTCTCTGCAACTTGGGCCTCGAAACCTTCACGTTAGCTTGTTAGCTGAACCTGACCGACAGGAGAGCTTGCTTGGTGGCTTAAATCATGGACATTTCGCCTTTTTCAAACATATTTCTGGTGAATTTAAGGCACAATGATGAATGACCAAACCCCCCAAAAACTGATGTTATTACCTGATATGTGAATATGGCATGTTAACTCCTAACTGCCGTTAGCTGCTCGCTAGGCTGTTCAATGACATGGAAATGATGTGAGCTAGAACGGTGTGGTTAAGTCCACTTGACACAGTTTCCAACTGGCTACAATTTCTTTCAACGGGTGACATAACCTTAAGAGTGTAATATTGTATCTTTACAAGGTTAATATCTAGTTCTTGTTACAATTGATGCAGGCTACATAAGCAGTTGCCATGGTGTCAGCTGCCTCTGCTACACTCTGCTAGCTCGTGCAGTTCACTTACAGTATGTACGCGTCCTCCACGCCGCCACGATGAATGGAGTTATTGAAATATAAATGTCAAGTATTTCTAGACTTAGAGAGTCTAAATCCCAACGTGTCGAGTCTGGTCTCTTTTTCTGTCTTCTCCACGTGTTGACCGACCCAAGAACCAGACTCTAAAAACAGACCTAACAGCTGTTAAAACCTCGCGATAACGGCGGCAGACGCGATTAGAGATTGTAGTATCGCGGAGATACAATTTTCAACGCAGTCAACTTTTACATGAGCAAGCAACTACCTCGACCAACGTTGAATTTCCATTGCAATGCATGGGTTTGACCCAGACGACCCCTTTTAATTGATCAAGATATACATTAATTATGGGGTCCCATCTCGCACGTTTAAAATAAAAATTTACTTTGATTATGTTGACTTTCTCCATCAGATCCTCAAGAGTCAAGACTATTGATGATGCAGCCCAGCCTGTTCAACTGTATTGATGTGGAAAACATGTATATTAGGCTATAGTATGGATCAGATAAATCATGGACAAATCAATTATGGAATGATTTAACGTTAAACCATATATTATCCTACCGTTTGCAACTGTCATACATGTTTTTTTGTGAATAATATAATTTTGCTCAAGAATGGGGATAAAACTTTTATTACTAACACTGGAATCATTGAATTTGCTCGTCATACATTATACAGTAACTGCATTACAAAAAAGCCAAATATTACGATATCACATGTATGTACAGTTTAGTAAATATAGGCTACTTTTTTCCAAAATTGTACACAAAATATTTACAACACATCTTACAAAAGAAAATCCTGACCAACACTCCACATTAGATTTTGCATAACATTAAATCAAACATGCAATGTTGCAGGTTATTTGTTCTTCACAAAACCCTTGACCGTGATTCAAAATAGTGCAAGTCAATCACTTGTGTAAGAAGTTATGGGCACTCAACATGCATCCAACCCATTCAAAGGACTGAAGGGGAAAATGTTCTTGTTGCAAGGTGTACATTTCTGAAGTAGTTATACCAATACGATATTTAACTTATTTTTCAGATGATGAATAGCCAACAATAAGAATAGCACGTCAAAGTGTGATTTGGCAAAAACACACTCACTGTGGATGTCACAATACTAACATTTGTACAAATCGGAATCATTACCACCTAATAATCAATGTTCAGTTTTTGGACCTGAATAAAATACAGACAGAAATGCATGAGTAGTGACAATGAGACAAACCACAGCACAATCAAAATAGCAGGATGACAGTGAAAAACAGTTATGCTTTACTATCCTAGTACCGTTTCCTGACCGTTATATTAAAGTTTTTGTTATGGATTTAGGCCCAGTGTCTTGGCTCTCCAGACAGTGGTTGGTTAATACTGTAAACTCCGTTAAGCCAGGACTTATTTTCTTGGTGACCTATACTGGTATTACACTCTCTTCTCTGATTATGTTGGTAGTACATTCATTTCCCCTAAACATTAAGTGGGACTAGGTTGCACAAAACAGGTTAAAACAAAAGGTCTTCATTTTTTTTAAAGCAATAAACTGTTAGATCCATGTTCTTTCACAAATCCTTCCCTTGGTATCCCTTGGTTACTCAGACAAAAATGTAAAAAAAAACCAAACAAAAAAACATGCAAATTTAAAAAGCTGATTGACCAAATACATCTGATGTTTCCATTTGTAAAACTGGTTGTCCCATCTGGTTGTACCAACATATGGTGCTCTGTGGAGAAATCACAAACTAATTCATACCAGCATGGTGTGGACAAAACAAAACGCAATACAAAGGGAAGGAAGATTCATACACGTATAATTTACATCAACAAAAGAGCATATACCATTGCATCATCATCAATATAACATGTTCTGAAAATGTATGTCCCTTCACATAGTGCAAGCTACTCTTTGGTGAAGTGTCCCTTGATCTGCTGCAAGACCATCTGGGATTGATACCCTGTCTTAATGACATGGGAATATATACTAAATATGCTGCATGTGAGTTATCACACTGAAACACTGAAACTGCTTTATTCCATATTTAGCTTGGTCATAGCAAAAACAAACTGACACCTGATCGTGAAACACCTGTGTGAGAAAAGGTAAATCATAAACAAACAATGGCATTTTATCCACCAGGTCAACATAATCTGGTTATCTCTGTTAAATGAAATAAGACTTGTGCACTGTAATCAAGAATCACAAAGTATCATTAATGTGAATATTTAATCCTCTTTGTAGTCTTTTATATGGGCTGGATCGGATTTAGTTTGGTGGCCAAACTGTAAACAAATCAAACATACAATAGAAACACACAAAAAACATGATTTATAACGATAAAATAAAGGCCATATACTATTTACAAGTCTGCCTCATCCCTCTAGTGTTTCTCAGATTATACTTGTATACGTCGTGTTAAAAATAATTTCTTCATAATTTATACGGCCCATCTAGCTCTACAGGTTAAATACTAATAGGCAACAGGGTATTGATTGTATATTTGACGATAATTAGATACCGTTTAAAATGCAGCTCTTTTCCATGTGTATGCTTAGTGTGAACGTGTCTCCATAATTAGTACCTATTCCTTTTCCCCAGAATACGATTCTTTATTTTACAAATTATACACATTGGAAAACCCTAATGAAGGCACACCATGGATAAAACTTCAACGTGTGAGACACAACATTATCATATGGAATAGTTTATGTGTATATGTATATGTCACTTTTCTATATTATATATATATATACATATTTTATGTACATTTCTGGGAACAATAAAATGGGCAAATTTATACACATACCAAGATTGTGAGTTACACAACACTCCATGACGTGGTCATGTGACTGGTGGCTGCACTTCATCTTCTTGGGAGGGGAAAGGTAACATAGGGTGGGCTTCAGGGGAGCTCAGACTAGGGGTATACTGAGGTCTGTATCTTGGCCTTCCTGGAGGTTCACTGGAAGTACCTCTGCAGTACACATCATTTCCCAACCAAGTGTCCCTCAGGGTCTGGGTATTGTAGTTCAAGGGTCTGGGTATTGTAGTTCTACGTGGCGCTCAGAGTACTAACATAGATACAAGGTTTCTGTTGCCCTTATGTGCAAAAAAAAGAAGAGGATTAACACATCCCAAACCTTTGTCATGCATTGCAGCTAGTCCCTACAAAATGTAATGTCATGTTCATAAACTGTGTATGTACATAGATCCTTTAAAAATCTATATACACACACAGTGTGTGTATTGATAAATTAAACAATGGCTTCTTAATCATCCTTTGCCACACCTTGATGATTTTCAGTACTCTTTGCAGATAGAGATATCACGTAAAAAAGTGTGTTTCTACACAAACATGTAGATGTGTTCCCCGGACATCTTTCCCTCTCTTTCTACAAGCTTGCTGAGCTTCTGATGAAAACAATCAACACAAAACGGAGCCAGTTCAATCAATTAAACAATCGTCAGGCAATCTTGACCATCCAAAAAGAGACAGGTGAAGCGGGAAAAGGAGGGGGGGGGGGGGAGAAAGAGTACATTGAAAAAGTGCAGCATAATGTCTGGCACAGTCGACCAAGGACCTTTGGAGGGCAATGTTATATATCCATCTTTCAGTATTCTGGCTCATACTCTTTTCTTAATGCTAGGCCGCTTGAAACTTCCGGCACTGCGCTGTTTCTGCACCTGGCTGGCCGAGCCGTGCCGAGTCCTTCCACTGGTGGACAGGGCAGAACTGGGGGAGAGTTGGACGTTCTCCTTGTCCACACCTGCAGAAGCCAAGGAAAGGAAGAGAGAAAAAGAGAGATAGAGAGAAATAAAGAAAGAGAGAGAGAAAGAAAGAGAGAGAGAGAAAGAGAGAAATGAATCAGACAGAATGCAAAGAACGATAAATGGATCATTGACATGTCTATATCATATATCTCATACAATTAAGACTAATGTTAACAGCATAATTCCTGTTCCAATCGAACACAACAGTCGACTAGTGTGATGTCCTTTACTAATCTAGTCGCTAATCTTACCCCTGCAAACTGTGAACAAACCTCTTAAGATTCAATTCAAAAGGTTTTTCAACTAAATAAGGTGCCAATAACACAGCTGACTGATGTCAGTGATATATACTTGCTATAAAACATGGCAAGCATTGGGACCCAGAGACGGAACAGACACTTCACTTCGGATCACTGAGGCTCCGCCCATTATTAATGTAGCCTGTAGGTGGCACCAAGCACAAACTTTGGTCTCCCTGACGGATCCTTGGTGATACTAATGCTACTGACTACTTCAGGGCTCTTTTCTCACTCTATGGCTGCTCAGTTCTCCCTTTTCTGGTAGGATATTTTCTTAAAGAGGGCAGTGAAAGATGGCACTTGACCTTTTTTGACCACCAGAGAACAAAGGGTAGGGGTGTACCTGGGCGGACGAGGAGGTGTGGCGAAAAACGGCAGACTTAGAGAAAGGTAGAGAGGCTTCGCACAGTGAGAGAGAGAAAGTAAGAAATAGGAAGAGGAGAGAATGGTAACATGAGTAATGAGAAAACAAAAAGAAATCTGAAAACAGTGCATTGAAACCAATAAATCACAACAAGGTGAATATTTGGCATGGGTAGAATGGCAAGCTTTTGTATGTGCAGAAATCATAACATAAATAATAAGACAATGCTTATTTGCCCTTTGCTAAGACCAAGATATAGAATATTTAATTGTTATATATACGGTATGTTTCAATGTTGTTATTAACAATTAAGGAAATGTAGTGCTTGCAATTAAGCTATTAAAACATTAAAAAAAGCTTTGTAGACAAGATGGAATTCACACTGACAACAGCACACAGAAAAATGGATATGTAAGTTACCACAGCTTGCAATCTATAGGCCACAGGGGTGTGATTAGCTGCCCAGGGACGCTCTAAAGTTGGGGTTTGTACCCGGTGTTTTCTCTGGCACCTCATCTGGGGGCTTGGGATGGGACAGTGTTGGGGACCGCCTATAAACTACTCGAGCCCCATTTGGATGTGCATGGAAATGTTAGCAGACAAAGCAAGAGAAGAGAGTGACTGGGTTAAAGTTAAAAGTTGATAGAAGCAAGATAGACATGCACACACGCACGCACACACACACCTTATTTGATGGCCCGCCCATCATTCCCACCTGTCTCATTGCATTGTTTAGTGCCGACGTCACATTCATTTTCATTAAATAAATAGTTCTTCTGTTAATTAAAGAACTGGCTTTTGAATAAAATCTGTCAAATAACTGCCTGAGTTTAACTGAATTATTAATAAGGAAGACTTGGGGAAATTCTGTTCAGGTTACATGAAGACTTATTGGTATTTGCTAGCAGCTCCAATAGTCTGACAGTACTCTTGGGACCCCAGAGCACAGACACATCTAAGTGGTTAAGAGTTGTTAGACTAGAAAACGATTTTAGATGCAATAGTACAAAAGCAAGTTGACGGAAGTTACAAAAAAAAACATGACAAATATATATCACCTAGCTTCTAAGCATCAACTGTAAAAATACCCAAAACGTGCCATGTGAAGACGCACCTTGCAAATTAGCCACATCAGTGCTTCAACGCACTTGTTCATATGTGTATTCTAAATGTACACCAAAGTGGACGCTGTGGCTCTGTGTGTGTGTGTGTGTGTGTGTGTGTGTGTGTGTGCGCTGACCTGGCGAGTGCTGGGAGGTAGCCAGTGAGGTCATGGAGTTGGAGAGGTTGAGGTTGGCCGTGATGCTGAGCTGGCTCTGGGTGACAGGGGGGTAGGGCGAGGTGGGCGTACGCAGCTGTTCCTCCACCCTCTCGTCCTCCGTCCCCGGCAGGTAGCTCTCAATCAGGGCCTCCAGGAACTTCACTATCAGCTCGGCGTAATCCGGGATCTGGTTTTGCTAATGTGTTGACAGGAAAGAGATTAAAAGGGAGATAGAATTGAAGAGGAAGGAAACGAGAGAGATTGATAGAGAGAGAACAAGAGAGAAATAGAACAGCAGAAAAGAGAAGAGACAGAAAAATAACAGCGAGAGATTTAAACACAAGATGCCAATACCGTCCAGCACCCTGACCTACATCACAGGTGAATGACCATTTTTGGCCCGGCCTGAATAAACTTCTTAAGTATCCCCCAAAGAAGCCCAACATACTTCCTTACCTTTAAGACAATAGGGTGAGAGCAGTACTACTACAGTGACAACAAAGAAGTAGTATGGGACTCTTTAAGTACCCAATTAGAGCTCATTTTCCTGACTACCACGAGAGCCACAAAATCGGGAAAGGCCCAGTAGTCTAGGATAACGTTACAGGAAGTGAACATACAGCCAGACCCAGACTTATGTCACAGTAGAGCTCTCCTAGATAGTCCATTTCCTAACTCACACACACCGTTGTTCTCCCTGCTGCTCAAGGCTCAACACAACAGTCATAAAGACAAAGTGAGCTGGCCAGGGGGAGGTGGGAAGGAAGGGAGAAAAGGGAGAGAGAGAGAGATGGGAGGACGGCGAAAGGGCTCAATAAATCTCCAGGCAATCGGAGCTGGAGGGGGCTGAAATTGCTTAGCAGTCAGAATTTCTCTACGGGCCGCTGTCAGTTCCTAGCTACCTTGGGAATGTGAAAGGGAAATATGAGGGGAACTATGAATCATACCTTTGAGAAGGGTCCGGCGAACCTCCAAAGTCCGTTAAAGCCAAAGCCTGTAGATGGAGGGGAGTGGGGGGGGGGGGGGGGGGGGGGGGGGGGGGGATAGGAAGGTAGAAATAGGAAGTGAGAGAGAGGTATAGAGAAAATACGGATATTTAACATGTCAATAAAAACATGTTAACAAATGGTATACAAAATATTTTGGTTCAATATGAACATAAATCTCTGGTTTACATCCCTTGTTCTCAACTTAAATTGCAATTTACAACAGCGATGAGTAGATAGAGAGGGAGATAGAGAGAGAGATAGAGAGGGAGAGGCTGTGAAAGAAAGAGTGAAAGAAAAGAACGAAAAAGAGCCTGTACTTTGCAAGTAGGAGGGCTGATACTGTGGAGGCGACTCTTCGTGGTAAACAACACTCTGGATGATGCCATGAATGGGATTCAGCAGGTTGGCATCCTGGCACATGGACAAGAGTGAACTGATCTTGGAGTCCAGAAGATTGTGGCTGCAGAAAGAGAGCATTCATGCTGAATTCAGGACTGCCAAGGAAAACACTGGCAAATATGTATTGCGCTCACATTCTTGCACACGCATAAAGGTATTGGATGTATATATATATATACACATACAGACAGACACACCAATATGGTCAGACTCTTGAGAAACGATTTCTAGATAAACTAATAAGGATATAATATTTTAACCATATACAAAGACGAGGTTACATGCTGAAAATAAACATTATCTAACAACACTGCTCACTTTTTACCCTTAGATTTCATACCACGTGTCCTAAAAGTAAGAATACAATTTAAAGTTTACAAATACCACCACAGTCATTAAACTCTATGCATATGAAAGAAAACCATCTCTGATCAAGGTGAAGTTCAGACGTGTCTTAGGAACGTTCCTGGCATGGGTTACTTACACAACAGGAAAGACTTTAGGGAAGACCACACTTGCTTCAGCCAAATACTCATACAAGATTCTCTGGTCAAAGTCATCCGTTGTATACTTGACCTGGGTGGCCTAAAAGTATCCACAAACAAGAAAATAACCGGTTCAAGTTAAACAATGTTATCCGATTTATAAATGAATATCCATTAGGGAATTCAGCACTGCGGTGAAATAGTCTAGTTACAAGACGAGGGTTTGGAACAAATATCAACAGATCATCCATGCCTGCTTTGTGCTCAGTGCATATACCTAATGTATGTAGCTGTGTGTATGATTAGAGGAGGTGGACTCACCAGCACAGTGAGCAGTAGAGCCTGTACTTTAGGATCAGTCAGCACCTCCTCGTCCAGGAGAACGTTCGACTCGGACACAGACACCACACGGACATGGGAGTTCCCTATTCTTTGGCTCTCTGAATGGGACAGCAGAATGACAATCCAGTCTATTTACTCTTGAATATAAAGCATAACTGCAGAGTTAGTGCCTCCAATGTGTCTAAAACAACAACATCTACTTCCTTTAATACATCACCTTCGTAAATGAACCCAGTCGAAGATAAACTAACCAAAATCGATGACATCAGAGTTTTTTTTTTACCAATAAGACGGGGCTCTGGCCTGGAAGATCTTACCAAGCTCATAATTGTTGTCTCCAACACGCCTGATCTTGAGAGGTGTGGTCATGCCGGACTCTGTTTCCTGTCTCTTTGGTGCTTTGGAGTCAGAGATGAGGTGGTCAAAGCTGTTCCTGGTGCCTAAGAACACACAGAACAACATAAAAGCTTAGAAGAAGAAGAAGAAAAAAGAACTTAAACTGAATTCTAAGGACATGTTGTCCTGGGAGGACATACTCAGCAGTTTGTTGGCGTGGGAGGGCTGACCCATATCCAGGCTCATGGACTTGCGTGTGCGGGGGCTGACCTGGCCCACCGTGGGGTAGTGGTGTGGGGCCAGGTAGCGCTCTGACACTTTGGGAGAAACCCATGGCTGGTTCTCTCGTAGCGTCCTGCAGTGTGATGGTTGGACAAACCTTGAATCAAGTCATCCCAGTTCACTTTCCCTGACCAGGGAACCCTTGTGATAATATTTTCATTCATATTAATTTATTCATGTCATATTATGATCATAACTGAGAGTTTCTTATTGATTTTACCGGCAGCTTGGGTCACCGTGGTAGAGAGAATATGTATCCATGTTCACATTTTCAATAGCAATGTCTGACAGCAGGAGGGACTTCCTGTGTTTCAGATTGCAACGACTGCGAACTTCCTCTGACACGGTGAGCAAAGCTGAAGACCAAGAGAGAAAAACTGTTGTTACAGCATATTACTGACTAAGACAAAGAGAGATTGATTTGTTGAAAGCCATTCGACTAGCGCCTATATGACTGTAATCTATTAAGACAGGCGAGCTGTCGGCTCTAAAATATAGCCAACATCTAATGCCATCGCATCGATCCCATTATGCCAGACATGGAAGTGTTGACAACCAACAGGAGGCATCTTCCATCTTACCTGCCAGGTAGGCCACACTCTGGGTGTTGACCTCAAACTTGTCACAGTTGAGGTGCTTCCCCACCAGACCCAACAACGTGTGAAGAATGCGCACGGTTCGTGCCACTGTGGTGGGGGAGGGGTGTCTGTAACCTGTGGGAGAAGAATCCCCCCAAAACACAGCTCCTTGTTAAGAGAGCCAGTGGCAGAGTACAGTGATAGAAACACATGTCCTGAATAGCTGAAATATCCAACAACAAGAGCAGAGCTGCCAAGCTCTGTGTAACTGGCACACAAGGACGCATTGTCAATAGACCCTGTTTGGGGCTGTGACTGGTTTGAGACACAGAAAACACAGACCTTCCTTTCAATAGGTAAAATCCATGTAGGATTGTGAGGAAATGTGTTAAGGGCCAGGTTTTCACAGCTTTTTATTTTAAACTTCTGACATCATTACTAATGATAAATGACAGGATTTAGCAGTCTTAAAATACACATTCCTTAATTAATTACTTATACTGATGTATTACTCACTGCCACATCCTCTTGAATGGATAAAGCATGGATAGTCATTTACAAACAGGGTCTTTGCCAGACCTTCCTTCACAGCTTCAGTGGACCACTGAGCGCTATGCCAGCTAACCCTTAGGAAGATCTTACCCTTGAGAAGGTGCCCCACCAGGGCAAAGTTGAAGTTGGAGCTGAAGTTGAGACCAACAAAGTGGTCCATCTGCTTGCAGTGCCATTCCAAGGGCCGCCTGACCTCCATGAAGACCTCCTCAGGACTCTGAGCAGACACAGGAAGGAGTGGAGGGGACATTGGAAGGTAGTAAAGAGGGGTTGAAAGAGGGACAAGGAAAAATGTGAGTTCTCCAAAAACTCGTGAAGTAAAATGACTGGTAACCTGTGATATCATGTGTATAGTGCAATTGTCCTGCTGAACAAAAAGGGCAAACCATTTGTGCAAACCATTTGTGCAGTTTAATTTGTGCAGCACACTGTCCTACCCACAGGCTGTGGGTGTGTATTTTAGTATGCTGTTAAGTATAGAGTTCGACAACATCCTCAAGTGGCCTTGCTTGTGTGTCTAGACACCAGATACTCTCTCCAGATTGAGTGTGTGTCAGTCTGACCTTATCATTGAAGACCCGCGAGCTGTCCAGCGTGTGGAGGTTTTGCTCTAGCAGGGCCGTCCCAGCTGAGTACAGGTTGACCTCGTCGAGCTGCAGCACGGCCACTGCTACCCAGAACAGAGCCTTGTGCATGGGAGACTCCTGGAAGGACATGATCAAGTCACCATCACTGCACCGATACACAAGTACACACAAGCACGCACATACACAGACCAACACCCCACCCACACAAACACACACACACACACACCCACCCACACACACACAGCCTATTCCAATGAGGAGGTCCAGGTCCAGATCCAACCCAATACATTAATATTTGACTTCAGAATAGAGCAATACAGTTCTGCTGACTGCAGAGTGAACTGTAATCATATTCAGTAAAGAACCTGCATAGAACTGTCTGCTGCTGGTAGCTGTGTACCTTGCTCAGAAGAGGCTGCAGCTTAGTCAGTGAGATGACGGTAGCTTCGATTAAAACCTGGCTGTTGTAATGATCAGGTCCCTTTAAGCAGCTCTCTAGACCCTGGAAAGGATGAGTGGAGACAGAGGATTCAGCGGTGCATGAAAAACAACACAAGGATAAACTGCAGAAACAGAAGAGATTGAATGAAGGTGTCAGATTATTTTCTGCTGAACAAGACCCCTCGGATACACATTGGGAGCCATCTGATAAATGATGTATCAGATTAGGTACGTTAAAGCCAGGATGATGAAGTGCTTGTGTGCGCGTGCTGACGTCTGTCAGTGGACTTCAGAATCATACCCGGTCGATGCTGAGGAGTGGACTGGCCTTGCTGAGGATCCGGATGATCTGCTTGATCTGACTGTGGGTCACCCTCTTACTGATGCAGCCAAACACCACTAGCGCCCGGGGCTGCAGAGAGGGGTTGTACTGGAACGCAAACCTGGCGCCGGACGCAAGCACGCAAACATAGAACAATACACACACACACACACAAAGGCGACAAAGACAAACAGCATGAATGATAGTGGTACATCACATTTGTATAGACAGGTATCACTAGCTTGAGCAGTTAAAGTTCAAAGGGCACATACTTCTGAGCCAGTTCAGTCCACTGGTCCAGCCACTTGCAACCTGGAATGTCCCTCATGCACGCCTAGACAGGAAAACAGAGTTAGCCTTTTAGAGTTAGATCGATCAGGCATAACCTTTGTTCTGTGTTTGTCTCTCTCTGTCCATTCGACCGTTTCACCTCCATGATCTCCAGCAGAGCCTCGGTGACCGTCTCTAAGGAAGGCAGGACGAAGGTCTCTCTCTCGTAGGAGCCCGGGGAGAAGGAGCGGTCGCGGTAGCTGGAGCGGAAGGCGATGACGGCAGCGGACTTGACCTTGCTGATGCCGAACAGCAGGTAGAACTTGGGCAGGGAGAACTCTGTCAGGCTCAGCCGGAGAACCTGCTTGGTTTCCTCTGACATGGACAGAGAGACACAGGCTCCGTCAGACAAAAGAACAACGCACAAGGAAAAACGTTCTTTGTGCAGCGCTTAAACAAAATCATGAAGCCTCTTTGTAAAAACTATTTCATGGCTCACTGCTGGAACAACATTCCCAAATTGTGTTGAATATTTTTATACATTTTCTATTCGGTAGACTGATAGAGTCATAGGTGCAAGACCAGGAGACATGGCTCTGGAAAATGCTATTTCATCACGCATACAGCATATCCCCAAATAACATCAAATATAAATCATAACATTTTTACCATCTAACCAAAAATGAATTGATAGCTAGTCGAGATTGTCCTAGATGGCTTTTAAAACTGGAAAAGAAGCATGACAAATGTTCCTATTAAAGCTCCCTAGATGTACATAGCCTAAAGCTGTCCCAGCTTGGGGTAGTTTGTTAGCCAAACAATGGGGCCTCACCGCTGAAGTTAAGCTGGGAGCAGGTGCAAAGAGAGTGAATGATGTTGATGACCAGGCCATGTGTGGAAGCTCGGAGGGACAAGGGGCCCGTGGCCACCAGCAGGGTCACCACATGAAACAGATAGGGCAAGTGAGCCGCTACGTCCAGTGAGTTGTTGAAGGACAGCATCAGCATGTAGCGAGCCAGGATAGCGATGTCATCCCACATCAGGTGCTGCTCCAGGGTGGGGGTGGGTGACAGGCACGTCTTGTCGATGATCTTGCACATTCGACCGATCACCTAGCCCCGAAAATCACAGACAAGATCAATGAAAATCTGGAGAACAAAATCACACCGCACCTTGTCTCATATTACTGATATGCATCTGTCCAGAATGCTTTGTCTGATGACCCAATAGCAGGCTAAGAAGGGAAACTGATTATCTTCGTCAGAAGGACACTATTGGCTCAAACCTTGGGTGACAGAGGCCAACATGAAAAATACAATTCCTACATTGTTCTAAAAAGGCTGGCCTGTCATGACATCAGTAGTGGCTGGCTCATCCCATCCACACAATGCCTACCCTATTGATTTAACTGTACATAGCAACAAGAAATAAGATTAGGGTAAACATTCACAACAATCAGTCTAATCTGAAATGAATCTTTTGACCCTTTAAAAAAAAAAGATTCACAGTTGGGATGCTTGCAGATAGTGTTCACTGCTCCTCAGCAAAACATCTTCACAATGACTACCATTCACTGCCATGCCTTACAGTGTATCCTATAATAGGAGCAAGGGCCTAGCTTACTATTGTGTGTCTGGTCTGTGTGCTGTGTTTGTTTATTTCAGTGGGAGGGATAATTGGAAGACTGCACACCCACACAGATGATGGACACTGAGTAGTTGACTTTCAGTTGGGATACTATAAGGAAAGAGACTGGATTTTCAAGCCTGAATTGGTAAGAAAACCTATATTCAATTTGATATGAATATCTGTGTTAATGTTTCTGATCACAACAGAAGTTAGTTAGAAGCTAATTTGAACCAATCAATCACTTTGTCATTAATACCAGGATTTGACTTGATTTAAATCTAAGGGACTGATGTGTTTAACATGTTGACTGCAAAGTTCTTTGTATAAGCAGAGTCATGAGTTTTTGGAGAGAAAGGCAGTGGAAATCCTGAGTTCACTGAGGTCAAGGACACTTGTACTGTACTAGTAGCACATACTGGCAGGGAACTGAGGTAAATCAGCAAATCAATTACAAGTAAATTAGCATGAAACACTGACAAAAGAGGATCTGTGTCATCATAAAAAACAGATATGGGACACAAATAAATAACACCAGCAGGAACTATCAGTACCCTGCATCCATCTTTACAAACTATTTGTTAGTGCCCTTCCGAAGCTGACAGAGTCCTAGCATGTCCTGATTGAGATGACAGTGATCTCACCTTGCTGGATACCAGCTTGACGTTTCCAGAGGCTAGTGCCACAGCAGTGTCTGCCATGACCTCCGCCTTGATGGAACCCAGACCTCCTGTAGCGCTGGTCTTGATGAAGCTGTCCAGAACCACATCCAACAGGTCTGTGATCTGAGGGCACAGTGGCTCGAAGTCAGCATCTCACAAAGTACGTATTCTATGAAGTACAAGTAGTCTGCTGAGGAAAATATTCCACGCTTTCAACCTTTCTTCTACCAAAAACTTAGCTGCACTTTATTCAGCTGAGTTAATCATGAAATTGTTCTCCATTGGGTCATTACTCCTGCTGCATATCTACAAAACACTAACAATAATTCAGGGGAAAACTGCCAGAATGTTCTTTTACAATACCTTAAAGAAAACCTTTATAGAATCTGGTGAATGCCTACAAATGAACGCCACAGCTGGTAAAGCACCCACTATGTACCTCTCAATCCATCCGTTTTCCTTTACATACTGTGCCAACACACGGACAATATCCATCTGTTCTCAGTATCTTTCTTCAACATGACTGCCTTTCCTTTCACTGGACTCTAAAGCTTCTATAGACCACTGAGTAAATTCTGTCTAAAGATATACGACTTGGGGATGTGTTACAAAGTGTAAGGATGAGGACATTTATCTCTCATATCCAAGGTTATAAACTTTCCTAAACTAATGATTAAGCACAGCCCACAGGTAGGGAGTGTATCTGGTCTTTCTGACAGCTTCCCTGTGTGATGTGTGGGAGGTAGAGGAAGCCTGACCTGGCCTAGGCTCCCCCAGATCTTAGCCTGGATCGAAGGGTACATCTGCTTCTCGTTGATGGTCATTGTGATGAGCTTATCCAAGATGGCGGTGACTCGCTGGCGCTTGGCGTCATCGTTGTGCTTGCAGAAGCGCACCAGGTTGAGCAGCCAGGGCGTCATGTACTCCAGACACAGGTGTTTCAGCTCAATACCTGCGCGCAAAACACAAGCTCAACTTCCTGACAAAAGTCCGAATCACGCATTTCAGTTCACCGAGATACAGCTCATTACACACATTGGTGTGATGACATCTGAAGACAATCAAACCGTGGCTTAATTTTCTCCAAAATGAGAAAGGTGGGTGTATGAGTCAAGGTGAGAGCGTGGACATGCATGACTCTTGTGATGGAAACACACAGGAAGTGTGCAGTGTGTTTTAATAGAAGATGAGTACACATAGTTAGCAAGTGAACGGTTACACTGAAGTTGCACAGGGCATGTACGTACTGGATTTGCTGAAACCAGAGATGCACTCTTCAAGAAACTCAAGCGTGAGATGTGGCTCGTTGGCCGCCAGCGTTTTGCTGATGGAGACTATGAACAGGGTGTTGTTGGCTGGGATACACAGGCCTGATGTCTCCAGCAGTTGGCCCTCAATCTTCAGGTTGAAGGTGCAGGTTAAGGCACAGAGGAGGTTATACGCTGCAGACCTACATGGATCATCCAGTTCAAAGAAAACCATGTTAGCCTCAGGGTTCGTACAAGAGTGTATTTCACAGTGTAACACTCTACAAAATGGTCCCAATCAATGTTTCTGATAGTCTGAGGCTCAGCCTCCTGTTTTCCTCTATGGAGCGACTATATCCTGAAGATTTTAGATGTTTCCCTGCTCTAGCACACCTGAGACAAATGAAGAGTCGTTTCCACAGAGCTAGATAACGACCCTTCATTAAAATTAGGTGGGCTAAAGAAGGGACACATCTAAAATCTTCAGGACATTGGCTCCCGAGGACCAGGGTTACCGACCCCTGCCCTAGACTGATACCATGCGACTGACCTGAGGCTGGGGTCAGAACTACCCAGGTTGAGCAGGGCAATGTTGAGCAATGTGCCCGGCACATCTTTGGGCCTTATTTTGGTGTGCTGAGGAATGGAGTCAGGCTGGGAGAGCTCCCAGCGGGTTCGGATGTGGATGATGGACTGAACGATGGCGTCGCACTCCTGGTGCATGAAGGTGAGCGGCGTGCCCTGATTGGCCATGGTGAGCGTGAACTGGCTCTCGTCCACCAGACAGATCTCCTCGATCTCAGAGGCATAGTAAACGTCGTTGAGGAAGACAGGTTGACCCAGGACACGAGTCCGCTCTGCTGAAGTCACCTGAACAGCAGTGGATCCCACCTGAGAAGGGGGTGATAAGGAGGAAGGGATTTTGCTTTTGGTTGACAAAAACAAGACCATTAGAAAAGTCTGGTCAATAATTTGCCTTCTTAGTTTCCTGGTAATGAACTCCATATCTTTGGCTATACCATCCTGTATTTTGTATGTATCCTAATTGTATTTATTTTAAAGCTAATCTAGGCCATCAACTCAATCTATGAGACAGAACTAAAGGCTCGGTTAAGCATCACAAAGAGAGAAGTGGACTCCCATTTCCTTGTCTCCCACCCTCCAGCCCCAGAGCCCACACTGACCTTGATGGAGACCTTGGTGTCCTTGTGGGCCAACTTGAGAGCGTTGTGGAAGACCTTCAGGTCCTCCTCCAAGGCCAGCGTAGCCGCGGGTAGTTTCTGCTGATCGGCCTCCACATGTTCTGCCAGCCTGGCTGGAGAGTCGATGAACTGCAGCCGCTTGCTGCCCTTCACGTTGGTCAGCAGCCTCTCGTGGTACTTGGTGTACTCCCGCACCCAGGTGTTGCAGTTATAGACGTAGACAGCTGCCACATTCTCATAGGCGAAGCCTGGGAAGACCACAAACCAATTGGAGAGGAAGTCCGTCTTGAAGCGATTGCTGGGACCCACGTGCGTGAGATCCACCACGATTTCATAGGGCTTGGCGTAGTAGGGCTTGAGAGTCAGGAGGACGTGATAAATCAGCAGGTCACCATTTATTTGTCCAGTCTTAAACCTGAGGGAAATCAAGGATAGACAGACATTAGATAGGAGTTACACCATTCTGAAATGAATGTGACAATTGAAAATGACGTTTCGTTATTGTTTTTTTTCTTTTAGCATTTGACAGACAACTGTGCATCAGTGAATAAGGTTCAAGCAAACCCAGAAATAACCTGACTCAAAACCAAGAGGACAGCACAGGAAGTGTGTATCTGCCGAGAAGCTTGAGTGACTTCAGTAAGAAGAGTCACTGGTCCTCGCATTGAACAGGTGTGCCTAAGACTTCAGAGTTCTACCCTTCACGCACACCCTGAACAATCCACCACTTCACATAATAGGTAAGTAATGCTCAATTAAATCCACCTTTACATACATGTAATCAAGTTTAAACTTAAATGTCTCATTTTTCTAGAAGTGCTGAAGTGCATGACATGTAGTTAGATTTGATTCACAATTCCCACCCAAAAATATATAAATCTGTTCTTTAGTTCTTTACATATACTACTTGGATTGGACAAGACTGGAGGTAAAGCACCCTCCGGTATGGGCCAGGGCATAAAAAAGTGAGAAAGTTAGAGGGAATTTTAAATTCACGACCAACCTTTTAAAACCCGCTAATGAGATGTAAATTTAATTGACTTTAGAAGACGAATATGGGCTTATTAACATGTAAATTTGAAACGCTCACAGTTTCTGTTAAACTCTCCTTTGAGACAAAGAGGAGGTCAGATGGCTCAACGGGTTAAGGCGTTGACCTCGTGATCGAAAGGTTGTGAGCCCCGGCTGTGGCTATGTGACACTGTGTCCTTGGGCAAGGCACTTCACCCTCTGTACTTACTGTAAGTCGCTTTGGATAAAAGCGTCTGCTATATGAATAAATGTAAAAGATAATTAAACAGATTTAAAAATCATCCATAGATGCATTAAAGCATTTGATTATTGACTAAAAAAAAAGAATTCTTCCAGGTAGCCATCACAATTGAACAAACTTAAACTTGTACTGGTGCACTAATGTTCTTTACTGATCCTTCAGGTACCATGGAAGCTTCCAGAATAACCCTCCTCGTCTTCCTTTTGGTACTAAGATTCCGTGAGGCGCACCTGTCAGAAAATGTTACCAAACCAATGAGCACAATGGAAGAACTAGGAAATTCTTCTACAGCAACCCTGCCATCAACTGAAACCCCCACTAATATCCCGGGGCCACCCTGCTTGATCGACACCAATATTGGTTTGATTGCTGTGGCCTCCGCCGGAGGTCTGATCCTCTGCTTGTTGATCTCTACACTGGTGCTAGCCTACCAGGTGTACCGTCTGCAGACGCGAGTACGAGCTCCACGTCCGCCACGCAGCAATGTTGACCTGGTGAGCAGCACGGGGTTCTGGGGCACAGATTGCAAAGCGGTGGGGGTGGTAGCGGAGCCAAGCGAAACCAGCGTCATGTTGCAGGAGGTGAACGAGGACGAGAAGACGGTGGAGAAGGAAGACGTGAAACAAGAAAACGACAATGAAAATAAAGAGGATGATGGAGATGCAAGGGAAGCCGAAAAGATAAAACAAGTGGATTCGGGTGATGGGGAAACAGCTATGCAGATGCAGTGCTCCAACTCAGGGGATTCTTGTTTGGAAGTCCCCAATAATTTGGAGGACATGCCCGTAGTGGTGTAAAAGGGTATCAATCGTTTAGCTGGGATAAAAGACCTGTGCAATTTTGTCTCATCTGCAGCAAACGGGTTAGCTCAGCTTGTTACATGGTAACATGGTATCCTGTATTTTTTAAGCATGATATAAGATTTTCAAGGATGTTTCTTTATAGTATGGAGCTTGTTCTGTTTTGTTGTTTTTTTAGCTTGTAACCTGCTTTGAAACCATATAGTAGTAAAAAAAAATCTTTTTACATTGTAAAGGTCAATAAAAGGGCAAAAGACTGGACAAAATAGTGGGAAACTAGATTTGAATGAAGTGAACAGAGAACTTCAGCCAACTGCTCCAGTTAATTACCTTTGATGCTAAGGTTCAGGAGCTTAAAATGAGGTGACTGACTTATAGATACGCCAAGGCAGTTTAAACACCATAGCTTTAAACACTTTGGATATTTCATTAATGAAAAGTAACTCAAGGACTTGGACAGGTGGGGGGAGTTTGTTCATGATGGTAGGCATAAGTATATGTATTTTTAACCTCTCCGCATAAAAGTTGTTATTTTTAACACCAAATTCCAAATAAATTGCTCTTTTGTGTAATATGAATGGTTTTTATTTGAAATTGGAGTAAAAAGTTTAGACATTATTTAGTCTGGGCACTATAGTAAAATGATGTGTTGTATAAGTTTCACTCTGTTGACAGATGTAGCTTGTTGTTTACAGGTCCTAAAACTAAATTCATTGCTGGGACCACATGTACAACCTGGGTGTGTGTGTGTGTATAAGGCCAAGTTTTGTACTTTAGGGTATCTTTTTTTGGGTTTCATACGTTTCACAACTGTTACTTCCTCTAAGTGGAGCAACAGTGGGTTCCTTATTCTAACAGACTCAGGGCTGCATTCAGAACAGAGAGCACAAGTATGATGATGGTAAAACCAGTTTAAGCTGAGGTAAGTCCAAACTGATATACCCAATACACTGCCCTTCTAATGTGTGTAACCTTTCCCTTTGTATGGTGGCAATGATATATTGTGCTATATACAAGTTGATAAGCCCCGATCCATCTATCGGTGGGAATGGTAATTGTAAATCAATTTGCGTATGAACCATTTGCGTATGATGTGAAGCTCCTTAAAAATCTGTAAAGTATTATTAATTGTGAGTAGTAAATGGAAATAAATACATTTAAAATGCATCCAAAATAGCATAACAGACTTGTGAAGTAAACCAGCTTGGTGTGGGCAAAAATGTTGAAAAAAAAAAATCAATCAATCAAAAATGAATAGGTAGGTAGTGGATTTTTTTTCTTGAAGACAAACGTCTTAGATCCTAATTTGATACTTTCATATAAGGCCAAAATAAGGCTTTATATTTCACAATAAAGACATTTTACTTGAACCTCCTTCAGCTTAAACATCTATCAACTAGCATGATGAAACATAGACATCAAGCATGAATGAAGAAATTTTACAAAATCTTTCCTGTGTATCTCTCTGTCACCCAGACGTATTGTTATACTGAGAAGACCATGGAAGGATTGACCGTCTCCTGTGTTCTGGTTCTGTGGATACTGCCACTGGGTCTGAAAGGCACTGTGACCCCTGAACTCTACCACGCCACCAGTTCTAAGAACGGAGGAAATGAAGTAACTCTGAAATTCAGTGAAAACCCTCAAACTACCGTACAATTGTCTACTCAAACTTGGATCCCTGACATCAGTTCAAGAGCACTCACTCAAACCAGACCAGACACAACCGTTCCCTTGGCCATGGAATCGGACTTCAACATCTCCGCAACAACAATGCAACCCAACATAACCAAGGACCAATCAGGAATCACATCAGTTGTCGTCATGCCTACAACAAAGACAGATTCAAGTATGACAGCCAGTGACGCACCCTTCCCAACCACCCCATCACAAGTTTCAACCCTGGAAATGACCACCACCTCTCCAAGATCCACTGAGGAACAACCAACAGACCAGCCTCTCACTACAACCTCAGACTCCACTCCCGCTGGTTCAACAATCACGTCTGAAACAAACCATGCAACCTCAACCACGGTGAGCAAAGCTGTTGACATGACAACCAGCACCAAGGGCCTCGTCACTCAAGTGGTCACAACTGAGATGACGGTAACTGCTTCCACCATCACTCCAGTCGCAACTAAACAAGAACCAACTGATCAACCAACTAAGTCAACGAATCAGAAAGGACCCAAAGACACTGGTAAACACGGCACAGTGGTGGCAGCACTGATTGGTGGAGCCATAATAATTATGATGCTTGGTTTTGCTGTCTTCTTCCTGAGGAGACGAGGGCTACAGAGAGAACACATGATGAATAAAGAATGGGCTGGCCCCTCCCCTTTTCTGGACGGTGTCATTAATGATGACATCAATGTCCGATTAAGAGGATCACAACGTATTTCTTTAGCGGGATTCCTGCCTCAGAAGTTGTCCACAAGGCTGTCTTTACTTCAGAAGAATAATACAGACTACAACATGGAGGACATTCCAGGGAGTACATTTGGAAGGGAGTCAAGTGCTGGAGATGTGGTACCAAGCGATGAGACCAACTTGGGATCAAAAGAAATCGAGGATCAGGAATCACCAAGTTCAATCTCTCCAACGATCACATCAACCGACCATGATAGTGATGCTAAGACACCTGCTACCACTGAAGATGCGGCTACAAGTTCAGACCACTTAGATGATCACCCTCTTTCACCACCTAAAGACTCTCTACCTTTGATGGATGTTGACCTGAGTCCCCATCTTGATACCATCTCCAGTGAACCAAATACTGCTGGCTCCATTATCCCCCCTGCTCCCCCTTTACCTTCGTAAGAACCATCATGGCAAAAAATAGTGGCAGTGTCGCTGTAGTATCTATGCTTTCCCCTGTCGCCCACACTTCTTTTACTCATTTTTTCCCCACTTCTGCACCTTCTGAAACCTTCTGACTTCTGCTTCTGAAAGTGAGAATTATTTAAAAGCAGTATTTACTAAGAACAAGAAGAAGAAAATGATGTAGTAACAAGACCAAATTAGAATTGACTGTACACAGGCATTTAGATTTATTTCTGGTTTTCTGAGAACTGATAACAGGAAGGCAACACACAGCAGATGGAAACATCAGACTTTCCTCATCTGTTAAGAAACCACAAAATATGACATTGAAAGAACTACATGACAGAACTACAAAAACAACAAACAACATTTTCTTCATCCAAAGAGGAAAAATGTACACAAAACTAATGTACTGAAATACCAAGTGGGGTTTATGTGGTACACTGCTTCATGCTAAGCCCGGGACATTCTGTAACAAGAAAAACAGTGTTGCCAAAGTTCAGACCACAATTCATCCCTGGTGGATGGGGATCGTCAAACACCACTGCCTCTCTCCTCCAACCATGCAGACCAAACCACAGCACCTTCTTTATCCTCCTCTATAAAGTCTGTCACCCTGAAGATACAGCAGTTATAAATTCAGAGCTCCCTCACCCTCTTCGCCGCCCCACACCTTGTTCGAGAAAAATGTACAGTCAATAAAATCAGGAGCAGAAAAATGACTTGAGACCTGGTGTTGTTCCTGTGTTTGTGAGTGTTGGTGCTCGTATCTTAGGAAATGAGGAAATGAGAAAGGACAGAGTTGATCAAATGAGCAGCAGCTTATCTTAAAAACCACTAAAGCGTAAAACCACAAGTATTTTCAGTTTAGACTTCTGTCACATCTGAATTTTTAACCTGAAACCAGCAGATATAGATATAGATATAGCCTTATGGAGACAAAATGATGACTCGTCTAACCACAAGCTGGTAGGCAGTCCGACACAACTATCACACCCAAAAAAAAGTGTTTGTTAACTCAGAGAAACAGGACTGTATGGTTGGTGGACTATGCCCACTGCTCTGGGTGAAGTGAAAGACGGATCACTGTAGAACGGAAGGAAGAAGGAGCGAAATGTCACAAGACATTCACCGTATGTCTTTCTGTCTCTGCGTTTTTGTTATTACGCTATTAAAGTTAAGCCGTTATATACTGATATATTTAACAGATACGTAATCAATATGAACTGGGATCAATAAAGTTGTATTATTTCAATGTTGTATATTTCCTAGGCTCCAGTATGACAATTATGAGGGCACAGCCATCATAAAACACAAGCCACTGGGCACAGGACAGTGATTCCCCACCATCTTTCTACCTCCTGGCTCAGCACATTTGACTGGAGCGCAGTTTTTTTTATTACAGACTAGCAAGAGGGTTCCTGCAGATGGAGGGAATGGAAGAGTGAATGGAACAGTGTGATAGCTATTAGGGCCCCAGTAAACGGGAGACGAATTGAGAATGAAGACATCAGTTTTTACCGTTGCAACACAACCGCATATTTTGATGTACAGGGAGGGTGTGGTGGCGTCAAGAATCATATGAAATGTCACATTTGAACACGTGACTGAGTTACCTTGCAGAGTGACTATGAGTGCAATCTGCAGTTGCAGGTGTCGAATGTTAGACAGCTCCCCCTGTTAAGAGGAGTGGGGGCAGCAGTGTTTGCCTGTGTGTACGCATGTGTCAGAGGAGAGAGAGAGAGAGACTGTTTGTGCCTACTGATTCAGAACAATGTCACCCAGCTGGGTAGTATCAGCTGCAGTGGCTGCCTAAAACTAAATGCTGATGGTACCGGGTATAAGAGGGTTTGCCTGTTTATGGAGGCTTAAAAGAATGTTCAAATGTCTCCATGTGAGTTTCCACTGAACCGTGAGGACAGAAAGTAAGAGTAAAAGAGAGACTTCCTTTTGTAAACGGCACAGACCCTGATGTTAAAAAGATTGGAGTCAGCAGCAGCAGCAGCTTTCCTCCTCCCTACCCTATCCTATCCCACCCCCCACCCCCCACCTCATCAGCAGCAGAGTGGGCTGGCTCTGTGCTGCATTTATCCCTCCCTCTCCAGCTCCCGAGACGTTCCTTCCCCCCCATGCAGTGCGCGTCAGGAGCCTGCAGAGGAGCGTTGTGGAGGAGGCTGGCGCTATTGAGGGCACCTCGCTCTGCCATGCCAGGACGAAGCAGGCAGGACGGCTGAGAGAGAGAGAGAGACAGAGGCTGGCTGCAGAAACCAGCGCCAACACAGAACCAGAGCCAAGTGAGGAGAGAAAGAGGGGGGAAAGAGGGAGAAGGACAGAGGAACACCTTTGACAGAAGAAAAGGCAACAGAAAACAGACTGAGGACAGGATCCAGAGTGACAGAAACTGAGCCAGCTTACAAACCAATCAGAGAAAAGGAATTCTAGTAAGAGTTAAGTAAATAGGACAGATAAAACCTGACCATCAACTATCCGATCATTTTCTCTGCTACGCAGCTCGAGAGAGAGAACAGCCAGAGAGGAAAACCAAGGGGAATATAGAGAGAGAAAGAGCAGGAGCATAAAAGATGACTTTCTGAAGACATGGAAAGGATCAGGTGAGTGATATAGGCATGGTAAGAAAAACAGTGAGGAAGACACTCTGGTGCCAACACATGCGCACATGCATGCACACATTTACAGAGCTTTGATTAGTACGACCAATTTAGACCGCAGCAGGATGTGTGTCTACGTCAGTACATGCCTGTTTTTTACTCATCTCCAGAACCAGACACCAGAATGAGCAGCCGTTAGCATGTCCTATCTGACACGTCACATGTACCCTGTAAACCAATCACATTTATTTTTATTTATGCTTTTGTATGTTATTTCATACCTTGTGCATTTTGGGGGAAAGTATGTGATGCCAGTGATATTAAAGCACAATGTGATATGACCTGAAGAAGTTTCTAGAACTATGATTGTAACTTGCGACAGAGGTATTTGGTAGCAAATCAAACTACATGTGTTTGTGTGAGTGTACCACCCTAAATGTATTCAGCCGGCGCCCACTGCAGTATTTCCGAGCTCCCCAACTCTCTGGCAGGAGCTCAGTCTGACTAGGACCCTTGTTAACTGCATCAGAGCCGTGAGAACTATCGGATTGGTCTGATCCTAACCTAGAGCAATTAGCATTTAGCCTAGTATACATAGTTTCATTGTCAAGAGTAGCTGCAAATGATTTGGAAGGAAAGAAAGAAAGAAAGAAAGAAAGAAAGAAAGAAAGAATAGAAGTGTTCATGTATCAGAGTTGATATATTATGTTCTAAAAGATTAATGGACTGGTCTTAATTCTTCCCGTCTTGGGTCTCGGGTGACGCACATGCAGTGCTAGAAAGCATTTTCAGTCTTAGGCAGCCATAGGATTGATTAACCAAGTAATTTATTGCTGTGCCTGCGGTGCTCACACAAACATTACTTTCAAAAAGATGAGAAATTGTTTAAATCAGAATAAATATTTGTTTGAATCAAAGATATTCAATTTGCTTTTTTTTGTTTTGCTTTCTCTCACACACACACACACACACACACACACACACACACACACACACACACACACACACACACACACACACACACACACACACACACACACACACACACACACACACACACACACACACACACACACACACACACACACACACACACACACACACACACACACACACACACACACACACACACACACACACACACACACACACACACACACACACAATGTCCTAATGTCATTGGTCTACTCCCATGTGTGCATGTATTTTAAGCGATGCAATGCTACTAGTCATTAATCTTTACACTTGTAGTGCCATAATCTGTAAATTCATCCCAGCCAGGTAATGGCTTCTTACAAGTTGTCACTGCATTTCCCTGCCTGTTAAGAATAGGTCTAGATTATAAGTGGAGGTTGAAGCAATGAATAAATAAATAACGTAAATGAATGAATGCGAACGTCCAAAGAATCTGCCATATTGGACAGATTTCTGGAACAACCAAGACAAGACTATCGTCATGTTCTGTGTCCGTACACTTCAAACAACCTCCAGAATCTTTCACTTTCTTTATCATCTCAGAGCCCTCGCCATGCGCCCCCTCAACTGTGGCCCACTGGCCGGCCTGCTCCTGCTGATTCTCTCTGGGTTCCTGGGGGGTTGGGTCCAGTGCATCTGCCCATCTGTGTGCTCCTGCAGCCGGGGACACCGTGTGGTGGACTGCTCCTTCCGAGGTCTGACCAGGCTTCCACACGGTCTGCAGCACAACATCCGCTCCCTCAACCTCTCTCACAACAGGTACAACTCCACCAACATGTACCTGCAGATATGCTAACCTTGAGATGGACAAGGCCTGGGGGCTAGGGAGGAGGGGTAGCAGATAAAAATGTGAAGTTTGAATATATATTCTTTCTATACAGCCTACGAGGTCTTGGGGACCAACTGAGCCACTATGCCCACCTTCGAACCCTGGATATGTCCTACAATCGACTAGGCCGCCTGCCGTCCTCCCTGCCTCGGGCCCTTTGGGACATCCGTGCAGCAGGGAATCAGCTCCGATCCCTTGACAAGAACGACACGGCCTACCACTGGAACCTGAGGGTTCTGGATCTGTCTGTCAATGAGCTGGAGAGGGTGGTCTTCATCAACAACACCCTGCCAAGTCTTCATGCTCTCAACCTGAGTCACAACAGGTTTTGGACAGTACCCACAAATATGCCTCACAATCTGGAGAGCGTGGATTTGTCCCACAACTACCTGGTTCAGATCTTGCCGGGCTCGTTGGACCGTTTGCCCAGGTTAAGCCGGTTCTACCTGCACGCCAACCGCTTCTCCTGGGTGCCCGAGGGGGCTTTGGATCGGCTGATTGGCCTTGAGTTGCTGACACTGGGGGATAATCCTTGGGCTTGCGAGGAAGAGGAGAACATTACTAAGCTCTTAGGCTGGGCTGAGCACACCCGTGCCATTGTTTTGGGCTGTCCTTGCTACACTAGGCCGACCTGTGGACAGGCCCACTTGGTGACTCCTGGGGGGGAGTGGCACTTCGCCTCTTACACAGAGCCACCACTGGGGGCAGATGTGCGCGATTTCAGCCGTGATGATTCCCCCGTCAGGGCTGCTGTGGTCACCTCTGGATACCTGGCCAAATCAGCGCTGTTAGAAACTGGAATGTTTGGGGGAGGGGGAGCAGGTGCGAATGGTTCAGGGGACCAGAGTTTGGATTGGACTTCAACCTCTTCCTATTGGCTGTCCACACATACAAGCACAACAGGCCGGCCACGCTCTGCCACCAAGAAGCCAAACATGGAAAGCGCCAGGAGTGAAGGATACAGACCACATGACCAGATTCACCTTGTGGTGACCTTGACCCTTTTAGGTACTGCGGCTGCCTTGAAGGCCGTCTAACTCATCTTTAACAGGATTGTTTGCATTTTGGAAACGGGAAAGCAAATGAAGACTGGTGTGTGTGTGGGGGGGGGGGGGGGTGGGGGGTTGTAGCGCTATAAAATTTTATACAAAAAAATACAAAAAAACGAAAAACGACTGTTACTGCCTAAGATGAAGATAATTGTGTATTTTCCTCTATCATCTTCCTACAAAGACGTCGTTGCACTCCAGTTTAAAACATGAGTATGCCATCAAACTATGTCAAATTCCAACATAAATTATCTAGGTGAATGTACTGTAGCTATTCAAAATCCTGACAGATACTACTACGCTACTGTTGGTGTGACAAAATGAATGCTCAACTCTGTATAGCTGATGCTTGTCAAGTGACAGACGCTACTGCATTTTATGGTTTATATGACATAAAGAAAACAAACATCAACATCTGGACAGCGTTTCTGTTTGGTTTGGTTGGAGTCTCTAACCTGAGGAAAGTCCTCTTGATAAGTGAACTTATCTAGATGAGATCCAACGCCATTTTCTTCGCCTCTGCTTTCATTGACACACAAACACACACCCACAACTGCTTGTTGTGCACTAATGGACATCTAGGGTCAATGTTGATAATTCCTTCTAATCTTTGCAGCCTAAGCAATTAGAATAAAAGAAGAGAATAGACTTGAACAAAGACGCTCAGATAAATTGCCGGGGGGCCGGGGGGGGGGGGGGGGTTGCACTCTCAAAATGTGTGAAGTTTAGGAACTTTTATCTTGTTGTCACTTTATTATTTGAAAATACAACAGATCAACATCCATTTCAGTATCATGGAGTTAGCAGTAAGTTGTGCCCCATCCTTTCGGTCCTGCAGAAATAAAACAATTGAATAGAAAACCTTTCTCAGGTTTTACCTGCGAGCAACGTAGTAGAAGACAGGGTTGCCAGTCTTGGAGGTGCCAGCCTGGTAGAAGATGTTAAGGGTCTTCAAGGCCTTGAACTCTTCTTTCTCATGCACCTGGTGCCTAGGAAAATGAGTTGAATAATCATCACGCACCGATGGATAGGATTTTGATCAACAGTCAACGTCATGAGGTTAAAGGTATAAGGAATACTAACCTTGTCATGAACTCCTCAAACTTGGAGCTGGTGAGGTTAAGGCTGGACCAATGAGTATCATCTACCGGCTTGTGTTCAGGGGGCCCCAGGTAAGCAAGGAGGGTGGCCATTTTGTCAAAAGGCCGCCTGCCTACAGCCTTGTGGTCTCTGTCAGCAAGAGATTCATTCATTCATTCATTAATTCATTCATTCATTCATTCAGAAAAGTTAACTAAACAACCACAGATTTACATGGTTAGATAGCCTCACTTTTTAAAATAGTCTGCATCCAGAGAGAAACAGAAAGTACATACAGAACTAATTTAACGAAAAGAAAATCTGGTTTCCAATCCACAATAACGTTGTTCCAAATAACATAAAATATCATTATAGTCTTAGTACAGTAGGTCAGGCATGACAGTAGCCTCATGATAGGTGCAATATGTTACAAATAGTTTAAAAAAAAAATATATATATGGGCAACACCCATATGAAGCGGATGTGTTGAGATGCTGGGGAATTCATTTAATAACTTAGTGGCTTGTGATATGTCAGATGTTAGTACAAATCATCCATGTGTGCACAAGTGTACTTCCATCTGCTTCTTAACCTGTACTGACCTGTTGCTGGACAGATATTGGCCTATCCTCTCTTGATTATTCCACAGAAGGCGGTGTAAGGCCAGCACGTTGCCATCACTGATGAAAGACAGGCTGTGGTTTACCGAGTCACTTGGTGGAGAATCAGATGCGATGTCCAAAAAAAACCTGCATGATAATATGGATGAAAAGTGGAAATGTTTAAGATCGACAAGATGTTTTGTTTCATGCTGAATGATTATCAAGGCACAACTTAAATGGATTTGCTAAAAACTATTCATGGTTTACCGACTAGCTGCATCAAAGTTGATTTTCACAAAGTCATTAAAAGGCCTCATGTGCTCTTCCTTGGTGAAGAGGACGTGATTGGCAATACTCTGCAGAATCTGGAAGATACACGGAGAACAAGTTTTAAGACATGAGGAAACACACATTGGGATGTCTGTAATGCAAAGAAACACTGAAGTTGAGTAAACTAAAAGGATTATTGTTAATGTATTTTAACATTTAACATAATCTATTCATCCAATGTGTATTCGTGTATACCCTTGTACCTTAGACATGAGCTTGAGGCCTCTCTCTATCCTGGGCAAGGGTTTCTTGTCCAGGATGCCTGCCTCGTAGGGGGACACGATGGCGGGGTTGATGAAGCGCAGGAACATGGCGCTGCCTACTGCACCAATGCTGTTCTGGGGGAAGCGCTGGCTGACCACCTGGACAGTGTTTTTGGTGTGTGGGGGTTTGGAGAAGACAGGAGGAGAATGTGTCAGCCATTTTGGTTGGGCTCAAAAACAAACATGTGGGGCCGAATCTCGTACCAAAGCCTTATGTTAAAGCCAGCAAGAGCACGACAAAGACTGAAGGAGAGAACAGCCAGAAACAAACAGCGAAAGACCGAGAGAAAGAGACTGACATTAACAGAGAATGATCGATATGTCCTCCAATAGGAAAGTGAGAATTTAATAAAATTCCAGAGGGTAGGAAGACAAGAAGAGAGTACTTATTATATTCAGAACAATGGTAACCAATGGTGTTTTGGCAGGAGGGACCATGATAGAAAGCCCCCACCCACAAAACATGATAGCAAACAGTCAAGAACAAATACAGTGAAATGTGAAGCCATGACTTGAAGCTTTACAGCAAAATTAACCAAGATGGCTACCATCTATACACATGGCTAACTTTAAAGAGGAACGGTTTGTGTGTATAGACACATGTCACAAATAGAAAATTCATAGTCCACAAAATTGGTTCAGAACCCAAACCACCACCAACATGCTCGAGTTATGCATAAATCAGTATAACTTCAAAACCAGTGGTGTGACGGCATTTGCAATCCATACAGCCTTTTCAGTATGAGGAATATGGCCAAAGCTTGGCTAATCCGCATGACCTCAAAAACTGTTCAAACATGCATCCTTCACGGGTAAGAGAAAACCAAAAGGACAACCTAGAATGTAAAGGAGTTTGATGTATAATCTGTAGAGGATTATACAGAAGCCCCTGTCAATTCAGCCATTTAAAAATATTATTGTGGGGAACTCCCTGTATTGCCATTGGAAACCAGAATAGATCAGGACAACCTAATCCTAATAAAATCCTTTTATTATCTTCAATAAAAATGATGAGGTTACTCAGGTTCCTTGCATCAGATAAAACGACCCAATTACTTTTACCTTAAATGAGGTATGCAAATACTGTAGTTAGTTAGTTGCCGTCATATACACTGATGTGTTATACGGTTACACTAATATGGGATGTAACAGTCGAATGTGCTCCAGTGTCTGACAGCGTTAATAAAAGACCTCAGGGCAGAAAAAAAAAATCACTTTGTGAGCAAGCTGTTAATGGTCATGGCAGAAAAAGGTGTGTGTGTGAGAGAGAGAGAGAGAGAGAGAGAGAGAGAGAGAGAGAGAGAGAGAGAGACAGTGAGGGACACCCTGGGGAACTTACAGCAGGCACCAGCAGCACAGGTGACAAACTAGAACGACCCCAAAACAGTGAATAGATCTTTTATGTTTACATGTTCCTGTCCCTTTATTTAAGCACATGCCTTGTAGCAGTGCAGAGGAGACATGTTGCTCCAGTGTATCATCTGCTGGCTACTGATGGCTGCTGCTGAAAACAACCCAGAGGGTTCTGCCTCTGACCACCATGCTCCCACAACAATACCAGTTCCCCTTAAGAAGACGTCATTTTATCCACATCGCCATGATGCTGTCACTGATTTCCCCACTTCAAGTTTATTTAACGTCATTAGGTTGCCAAAGGGTTTTCCATGTGTTCAAAAACTCAAGGGGAGCACAGAATCGTTCAGATGTGGATCAAATGTTGGTTACAAATTCACTCCTGGGGTGCATATACAAGACAACTGTAGAGACAGACTGCAACAGAGAACCACTGGATTCTTGGATTTTGTTAATAGAAAATGAAAGCAACCTGGCATTGGATATTAGTACGATGATATTACGAAAATATCGATACACAGACTTGATGTGGGGGAGAATGTTTTGGGCAAATTAAAGTCAGCACCAAATTAAACCATTCAAATCATGAAAAACCAAATGAAAAACAAAAGTGTCTGAGGGGGAAAAGGTGCTCTGAACTTACTGCTTTTTTGTTTTCCTTTTTCTCTTTTACTGTGGCTTTAGTCAGTAGAGAGTGGCAAGTAGCCTACAGGACAGAGATTAGCATAAACATGGTCACAGTGCCAGCTACACACACAATGACATGAAGGGCATATGACAGCATAGCCGTATCCACTGCGCAGCATGGCAGGCACACGCGTGCTGGGAAAAAAAGGAAACTACGGCAAAAACACCTTCCTGCACTGGCAGTCTGTGTGTCCATCTGTGCACTTGACTTGAAGCAGAGTGTGTTAATAGGCAATATGATCATATACGTTTAATACAGTTATCAGTGTAAGCTGACCTGTGTCCTGCCCAGAGTGAAAGTCCTGACCTGGCTTCAGAGTGTAGTTTTTTTTTTTTAAGTCTCAAGACTATCAACTTCATTTTAGGCTGTTTCTTCTAGCTTGTGCGTGTATAGCTTACATACATGTGTTGGGATTTTCCCATGTGCACACTGGGTGTCTATGTTGCAGACGGATCCCCAGAGTTAGACTGATGGAGATACAGTGAACATGGTTCTTTGTGAGAGCAGAGCAGCGCAGCTGTGAGGTAAGTCTGTTCACCAAGCATGCAAATGTCAAAGTCTGGAAAAGTGTGTGTGTGGTCAACGGCACACAAGGGTGTGCTTTCAAAGTCACTCACACAGGTGAGAGGAGGAAGACATCGGGTTATTTTCACTAGCCTGTGCAAGTAAGTATATCGCTCGTCTAGGCCACAAACACTCCCCAAAAAGAACCTTCGAAGACTATATGAACAGGGAGGCCTTTTTCACTGAAGATTGTCAGTGTGTTAGGATCTTATTAGTCTACACTAGTTAATCGGTGGATGAAAATAAGCAAATGCACAAATGTCCGGTAGGAGAGAATACTACCTAGATTAAGTAATATTGTGGGACCTATAAAATAAATTGCCAAAACAACTTTAACATACTTCATGTAAAACTTTGGTTTTGCCTTTGCTCAACATCAAAAGCCTGTTGCAGGCCGCTCTGCTCTACATTTAAGCACTTAACTTAGAAATGTCAAACCACACAGTCCTCAGCCATAAAAATCCATATACCATTTGCTCTTTAATTACCTAAACCAAGCCAATTTTGAATACTGAAAGGACGAATTATACACAGACTATTGTAGCCAATATGTTTGGTTTGTAAAGTTTGTGTTTGTCAAATTGCTGGTTAAATGCAGACCATCATACGGCTATTTAAAGTTTAACGTCTGGTAGTAGTTTTACATATAAATTCACAAATAATAACGTCCATATTGGAAATCCACATAGAAGTCTAGTGTAAGCTGTAGAGTGTGTGTATGTTTCCTGGAGTCATTAACAGCAGTGAGTGCAGTGGCATCAGTCCCATTGGACATTTGGCATGTAGCCGCATATGAGGCCAAAAAGGTTTGGGAAAAAGTGGTATGGCAGAAACACAAACATGCGCTTACACACACAGACACACAGGGAAGGGGACACACACGCACGCACGCACACACACTAAGGCTGTGAGCAGCGTGAGGGGTGGGGGTGGGGGTTCTGAGCAGTGTGCTGCGGTGGCAGTCCAGTCGTTCCTGCGTTGGTGCGTACGTACCTGGTACAGACAGTGACATACGCTCCGCAGCTGAGGGGGGAACTCGCTGGACGAGTTGATGATGGCCATGAAGAAACGCTCTGTGATCTGGAGCAGGTTCCGCTGGTTCTCCTCCAGGTTCTCCCCTTGATCTAGTCTGGAGATGGAAAAGGGAGTGGGGGGGGAGAAGGAGGTAAAGAGGGGAACGTGTTATAAAACTGTGTTCAATGTAGCAGGGGAGATCTCAGTGCTACTGGTTTGGGGGGGGGGGGGGGGGGGTGACACCCTACCTGGTGGGATCTACTTCAAAGCTGATGTTTTCTGGGGTGGTGATGACCCCACGAAGCAGAGGCTCTAGAAGCTTCTGTAGGTATACAGCACCATACACCTGACAAGAGTAGGAAGAAGAAAAGAAAAGAAATGAATAAAATTACACACATGGCTCCCAGGTGTTTCTACATCCAGCTAAATGTCCTAGAGATTGTAGTCCTGGAGTACTGGTTAGGCTGGAACATTCAAGAATACATTTCCACTGTCTTCTGCAGCTTCTAATGATATGTTAATGATATGACAATGAAATTGTATGATAATGAATTTGTAATGCCTTCTATTGGATGGTTCATCATTCTCTTATTATAAACTTTATTGGTCTTTATTGTTTACAATAAAGTTGTTTGTAGCTACATAAACATAAATATGAACACCAAAGGATGAGGTGTGTACAAAAGCGTGCAAGACTGTAGAAGTATGTATATGTAAAATATATTTAAATATGAATAAAACAAATATCAGGGACGAGACGTATGGAATAAGTAGCTGTGGTTACTTTACCTTGAAACAGAAGGTCATTATTTTACTGGCCAGGCTGTTGCCTCTGAAGAGAGTCTGCATGGAGTCGGCCAGCTCCACCTCCTTGGAGAACATGTTCCACAGCAGCTGGTAGAGCAGGTGACGCGAATCAAACAGCGTCACCAGAACGCGCGCCAGCTCATCCTGGAGAACGTATACAAAAATATAAAAAACACACACAAAAAAAGAAACGGTACTGTCGATCAAACCTGATCAAGAAGGCTTGTCTGACACTATTATTGGGGGCGTGGCAGTGTACGTACCCACTGGGAACCCGGCACCACGTTGGCCAGCGCCATGGCGATGGGCAGCTCTCCCTGGTCCCCCATCATGGTCACCAGCTCCACCAGCCTCTCAAAGCGGTCAGCCAGCACCGTCTCTGCCAGGGTGTCGAACTCTGTCCCCTGCTGCAGGATCTTGGTGAGCACCTCCATGAAGGTGGCCCGAGTCTGCAGGTCCTTATGGTAGCCCAGACCTAAGAGAGATAAGTGCAAGAGGAGTGTGTGTGTGTGTTAACAAGCCTCATCCACAGAGGCTTTGCCGCCATGCCTCCGAAAGCCCTATAGGTTCTACGTTGAGTCCTTAAGCAGCTGCCCACCTATGGAATGCATGAGGCCGCTGTCCACGTTGGCGTTGAGCAGGTTGGACATGGCGAGCACGGTGCAGTGGCGCAGCGAGGCCAGGCGTCGCGACATGCCCCTCTTCCTGCCGCCCACAGGCTGGCCCTCGTCCTCAACCTCGCTGCAGTCATTCAGCAGGTTCATGAACAGCGTGAAGTACCTGGAGGGGACAGGACACACACACACACGTACGTTTAGGTTTACAGCTATCAAAACCGGCATCGGTCCACGTGATGTCGTCACCATGTCGTGGTTAAGGTCATTTTCAAGGCAGGTAAAAATGGGGAAGATTCTCGTCTCTTGTGTTCAAATCTAAGGGTCAAAAGTGGACACGCATTCCAGAGAAACAGGAGGAAGTGGATGTGGAACAGGAAGTGTAGAAGGTGTACTGACTTGAGGAAGAGCTGGGACTTGGCCTCCATCAGTTCAACACCGTCTCCCTCCTCTGGCTGGAGAGGCAGCCCTGCCAACAAAGACACCACCGCCTCCATGCTGGCCTGGTCCAGGTCCCTGCGAAGCACACACACGCACAAGCGCACACAGAGAAACACTTAAAACTCACAACGACGCACAACACCCCACACACTCAATCACACCTTGGTGCATGCTCATTATAAACATGATATAACATGGATCCTATTTCCTGATATTGAATAAAAACAAGACTGGGTTTGGCTCGGCAGGTGAAAGGTTCCTGTACCTGGTGAGGCATTTGATCCCGTCATCTGCAGCTTGGTTAGACGTTCCCATCACCCAGTCTGTCAGGTACTCCACCATCTTATTCCTGGGAGGAAATCCACAACGACGGTTACACTACAATTCAATTATAAAACGCTTGCTGATAAAACAAAGTTTTAAAAGTTCCGATTATTGAGATTTCCCTGTGAATCTACAATTGTTGCATAGATATTGGCAATGTGAGTGTACTGTATTTTTTGCACTATAGGGCGCACTAGATCATAAGGCGCACTGTCAATGAATGGTCTATTTTCGATCTTTTTTCATATATAAAGCACACTGGACTATAAGGCGCATTAAGCGGAAAAAAACAGTCAGATAAGTCAGTCCGTGACGCGGACGCTCCTGGCTACTGCAGCCGTAATGGTGCAAGCGGTGCGGCTTTGTAGTTTACCAAAGTCGTACTAAAACATTTTGACTTAGCGCCGTGAGCGCCTTGTACCACACAAAATCGCTTAGAGGTCAGTAAGCAAAACCAGAATGAATCCATATACACGGCGCTTCGGATTATATGGAGCACTGTCGTTTTTGAGAAAATTAAAGGCATTTAAGTGCGCCCTATAGTGCAAGAAATACGGTATACAAAATGTCAGGTGATCGTGTGACATGTTTTCCTGAACTTTGTCCCATTCCGTAGGTGAGGATCTAGCAAGGTGTGAGAAGTTGGGTTAGTCCCCTTCAGTCTTGTCCAGACTGCCTGCCTCACCTGAACTTCATCTCCTGGCAGAAGGACAGGTCGTCTCGTCTCTCCATCATCACCTCCACCAGCTGGCACAGATTGGTCTTTATCTGGATGGCGTGGACCATGTTGCCAAGGATACGTACATACCTGAGGGGGGGGGGGGGGGGAAGCAAACACACTAGTTAACTTCAGATTTCGACCCCTCTTTTCAAAAAGTCCATTCAGTCAGTAGTCAGTCCAGTACAACCAATAGGATAACTGGCTTCAAGACCCAAGGCATGCAGGTGTGTGTGTGTGTGTGTGTGTGTGTGTGTGTGTGTGTGTGTGTGTGTGTGTGTGCGTGCGTGCGAGCTCCTACCTGACCAGATTGAGCATCATGGTCTCTATGCTGGCCTGGCCCAGGTGTTCTGAGCTGCCCTCTGTATGGTTGTCCAGAAGGTTCTTCATAATGGCAATGGTCTGTTCCACAAATTGGGTGTTGGTGTCGTTAATAGGGACCTGGGACCCAAATTCCAAGAACAAAAAGAACAAGCCAGACAGAAGTCAGGTTTTACGACCTACATAAATACAATGCGTGTTCTCTAATATGCTGCACAGGGTGTATGGTTGCGTGCCACAGAAAAATTCAAGATACACAACAGTACATCTGTTGGGGGGTCAGATGGCTCAATGGTTAAGGCGTTGGCCTCATGATCGGAAGGTTGTGAGATCGAGCCCCGGCTGTGGCTATTTGATGTTGTGTCCTTGGGCAAAGCACTTCACCTTACTTGCCTCAGGGAAAATGTCCCTGTACTTACTGTAAGTCGCTTTGGATAAAAGCGTCTGCTAAATGAATAAATGTAAATGTAACAGTACTTGACTGCTGGACCTAATGTCGGGGTTCCTCCTGGACCACGAAGGCTTTGTTGCTCTTTATGCCCAGTTCTAACTTGACTTGGAATTGTTGTACTCGCTGTGAGGTATATTATTATTATTATTACTTGCATTCCTACAGGTACACTTGTGCATGTTTGAGATGCATGCCACGTAACTGCTAAATGAATAAAGGTAACACGTAAATGTAAAAAGATGGAAAGGCGCCCCCTAGTGTCACTCACCAGACCCTGCGTGTCAAAGAACCTCCCAATGCAGTTCTTGAGCTTGTTGAACAGCATGGGGTAGAGCGCCGGGCTGAGCTCCAGACCCAGCAGATCTTTGACGTTGTTGCGTACGTGCAGGCCGACCCGCTCGTGCCCGCACACCAGCAGCGCCAGGAGGCGGTCTAGGAAGCGGCTCAGAGGAGTTTCGCTTGAGGAAGAGGAAGAGGAGGAGGCGGCGGAGTTGGCCGAAGCCTCGCAGGACATCATGGAAATCATGGAGTGTTTGCGCTCCGTCATGGGGCCCATGGGCGGGCTGTAGGTGACGGGGCCAGGGGTGTTGTGCTGTTGGAGACACACTCCACCCAGGGCGCACAGGAAGCCAGTCATGTTGATCCACTCCTGAGAGAGGACAATATGGAAGAAAAAAAAACCCAGCTTTAAAACATCCTATAATTGCAAAGTGTATAGTTGTCCAACAAAGCAGAACATTAAGTCAATAGTGTAAGCAAATGAGGAACTGAAAAGCATTTTTTTCCCTTACCTGACCATCCTCCACTTTATTTTTTGGCAAGTTAAGAATCTGCTTGGTGGCCTGCTCCCATTTGGCATGTGTGTCTTCCCATGCCTGGAAGCAGAACATGAAACTCGATTAGGAGTGGAACCAACATGCGAGGATTGACCAGATGTCAATGTAACTAAAGTGTGTCCTGTCTCAAGAACATAGCAGAAGCTGTGCCTTAGTGTTCCCAGGGGTGGGATGTTCGATCCTCCTCAGCAATGCCATCACTCTCTTCTGTAAGGTGGAGCGGCCTTAAAAAAAAAGAACACAGCGTGTGTCAAACCATGTCCCATCGAGAGC